>JAFEMH010005153.1:42500-175639 GCA_022495995.1 Adenophora triphylla var. japonica | reverse complement strand
TATTCTCATTAGGAATCATAAATAACATCATAAAGTGTTTCAAGATGTTTGAAATGAGTGTAACGATCCACAGGGTTGAAAAGCATAGAATGTCCGGGAGGTAGAGCGTGTAGAATGGCGAACATACATCAATTAATGTATATGAGAATTACCTATGAAGATATCTTAATAAAATGGCAAAGATGTGATCAGATGAAATATATAGGTGAGGCTTAAATTTTAATAACATATTCAAAGTAACTTAAGTATACTTTGAGCGCAATTCAGAAATATGATTTATAGTAAAGTTTAGAAGTATAGTACCTCTTATAATACACGAATCCCAAGGCTATATAACGCCGGTATTTGGTCATACAAAGTGTTAGGACCTAACTATGTAAGCCACATAGTTATAATAGGTTTTGACAAAGAAATATATCATATGTTATCTGACAGCCAAGATAACATATGACCTTGGACAGCTAAGACCTCAAAATCAAACTGCATCTCTATTTATATCAACTGGACAGCTATGGTTCAATCAACCTTCAAAGATATCACTCAAAACCTCTCTTGTACATTAATGTATCTTAATTACATGTGTAGTATGATGTATTACATAAGGCCTAAACCTTCTAGATCAGAACTTAGCTCGACGGCTAAGGTTCTCTCACGGCCAAAGGTTTCACTCCTCAGCGGCTATGATCTTCAACATCAACGGCTATGAAGAATTCTGTGATGACCAAGATGTGCCTTGTCCAAATCTCTCCATACGAGATGTTGCCGGCTCATCTCCATGAAGATCACATGCACAGTTGCGAGATTCCGGCTATTTTATTCTCCGAGTCAACAAAGGCTCTAAATGCAACTCCAACATGCATTTACTCCCTTGTCTCCTTGTCTCCTCCAACGGCTATTTCCAAGCCTATAAAAGGAACTCTCCAAGGCGAAGACCTAACCCCTTTTTACACACAACTTCTACAAACCTTGCATCCAAACCTTCTCAACACGCAACCAATAATCAAAACAATATTAAGACACTTGAATGGCGATCTCGGGTGTATAAAAGGCGGGCGATTTGTAAGAACCCCCTAAGGGGCCCGACTTTAAGTGGGTAGTGTGAATAGCTCAGTGTAGAGCTTGATCCCTAATAGATCTGTACTTATTAGGAAGAGGAAGTTCAAGGAACTTGCCTATTCAATCCTTTGTAAATCTTAACGGGAACTAGATTTTAGTGGATTGATCTCACTTGTCAAGGTTGATAGTGAGGGTGGACGTAGGAGGAGTGAACTCGAACCACCTTAAAACTCCTTGTGTTCAATTGGTATTATCACACAACACACACACACATATACACACACCTACACTATTCACTTGTCTTTACATTATTTCAAACACTTTTATTCCATTGCACATTTAAACTCCAATCTTTAAAACCGGTTAACCTCGACGGCTAAGATTTCACCTCATTGTCAAACCTTAACTGTCTAACCTTTAATTTGATCTAAGCAAACAGGACCTTTCAATTGGTATCAGAGCTTGTCTTCACACACAAAAGTCTAACAACTTGTGAAGGATCAACTACCAACCCATCATGCCTCAACTAAGGAGAAATAATGAGAAAGACATTCCCCATATTGATGGTCAGTGGATCATTTGAAATATATGCATCAAAAATTAAAACATACCTTGATGCCAATAGTATTTGGAATTGGTATGCCCTTGAAAATGAAGTCATATACCCTATATCTGTTGATACAAATGGTGGACCTAGCAAAGTAAAATCTCCGAGTACGGACGGATTCGGAAAGACTGACTAGTCGGTGCCAACCTTAAAGTCAAAAACATACTCCAAAAGAGTGTTAATGACTCTCTTGCTCAAGAAATTGCCAAGGAACCATCTCGCAAAGGCCAGCTTTTGGGAACTCATTTATACCAAATTCCAAAAACACACTAGTGTTAGAACACAAAACCTATACAACCTTCTTAGACAACTTGACAACTTCAAATTCTACCACTGGTGAGAAAGTAAGTCTTGCAAAACCAAGGTTTGAAGACTTGGTAAGATCCATTGCTTGATCATGGTAAAACTTTTGAGAATCAAGACTTGTGTCTCAAAATATACTCCAACCTTCCTCTAGAATATGAGAAGGTAAGCTTTGCCAATAAGAGAAGGCTCGAGAATGGAGCACCATGGCTAGTTGAACAATACTTTGGTAAACTTGAAGCCTATGAACTAGAAGGAATGATAAAACTTCAACTGTTCCCTCCATTTCACAAACTCTTGCCTTAGCTGCCCAAGAAACCACCCAAAAACCAATTACCCAACAAGATATTGATTTTATGGGTCTTCTCTCTCTCCAAAAAGTAAACCTTCCCTCAAATAACCTCTCCCAAGGAGATCTACCAAGCCTCATATCCATGGGCATCGAAACACCTTGAGAGCACATAAGAAGTCCTTTGAGAGAAAGTATAGCCCATCCACCTACGATCAAGAGAACCTAAAAAGAAAGTTGAATGCTTCATTTGTAAGAAGCTTGGACATTACTCCTCATTGTCTTGAACCAAGGAAACCTAGGGAAAATCGGACGGCTAAGAAATTCTCATACTCTAAAGAGATAATTCATAGTTCAAGATGCAAGCTTGCTACAATTGCACAAAGAAGAAGAATGAGAAGAATAAAGAGCAAGTATTGATTGCTTGACTCATCCAAGTTCGGTGATGAGGAATGTGAGTACGGTGACTACGAAAGTGAAGGAGAAGAAGCAATGATATGCTTGATGGTGGAGATGATGAAGACTCGGACAATGAAGAGGATCTTGAAGCCTTAGGCATTCTTTGAGGAACTAAAGCAGTACCTCAATTCAATACCTTAAATAATGAAGAATTTAAACAATTAGTCGGTACTTTATTAATTCAAATAAAAAGACACCAAGCGGCTTTGCTTCATTGCTCACTGACAATCTATCCCAAAGTAAAACCATTGAGAACCTTGAAAAAGCCAATCAAGGTCTGAAAGTCCAAAACCTTATGCTTGAAAAAGCCAATGAAGAGCCGTGTAAATTCCAAACTTCGGAAACCAACATCAATCTTGAAAAGGAAAATGAATCCTTCAGAAAGAAGTTTGAAACTGGAGCGACTCTGGAGAAGCCTTGACCCACTTTAGCTACAACCAAAGACACCCAAGTGACAAATCAGGAATTGGAGCTAACAATCCTACTATGTACGCATATACCCCTCTTACTGATGAAAGGGCAATTGACAAGATGGTTCTTGAAAGCATGAACTATGTCAAAGCCCAAGAAAATGTTTATCCTATCCAAACCAAGGAAGATCTCAAGGAAAAAGGAAAAAGGAATGAAGCTAGCTCCAGCCACACTGATGTATCAACTCCAGATAGCCCCACTCACACTGATAAATCTCATATAGCAAGCTCAAGTCAACCAAAAGGAAAAGGAGAACAAGCAAGCAAAAGTAAATACATATGGCAAAGAAAGGAATCAAGGAGCAAATGAAGGAAAACCAACCAAGACATGGTGGACAGCAGAGGTCTCCTAAACAACCAAGACATGGTGGACAGCAGAGGTCTCCTAGACAACCAAGACATGGTGGACAGCAGAGGTTTCCTAGACTGACCAAGTTATGGTGAACAGTGAGGTCTCCAAGACAAAGAAAGATTCTATGATCATCACTCATATGCCAAACCTCAAAGACCTAAGCGGCCATTCTCTAATTGGAAGAAACCATGCCCAACACAATACCTCTCCTAGATCATCTCATAATTCCCCAAGCCATTCTCAGTTTCATAACCAAAATCAATTCTCTTCTCCCAACCAATTTCTTAATCAAACCCAACCTATTGCTCCTACTCCCTATATCTTGCAAATCATGGGATATTATAATGCCACTAAACCGGTACTTTGGAAAGAGAGCAATGAACAAAGCTAGGGTACCAAAGAAATTCTAATCCTTTGGACCCAAAAGAATAAAGGGTACCATAAATGTATTTTTTTGTTTTGTAGGAACCTAGGAAAGGAATATGGTACTTGGACAGTGGATGCAGCAGGCGCATGACTTACAACAAGGAGTGGCTACAACATTATGTCCCCAAAAATGGTCCAAATGTAACTTTTGGTGACAATTCTCAAGCCAAAGTCAAAGGATCGGGAAACCTTGTTACTAATGATATTATTTTCACTAATGTATCTTATGTAGAGGGTCTCAAGCACAATTTGATTAGCCTTAGTCAGATTTGTGATAAGGGATATCATGTTGTATGTTCCAAGAACCACTGCACTGTCAAGGATGTCAACAACAAATCAATCCTCACTGGAATAAGAAAAGGCAATCTCTACTGTCTAAACCTAGAAATTGTGGATTCCTCAGATGCCCATTTCCTACTCTCCTTCGGTCAATCTGACATGTCTTGGTTATGGCACAAAAGATTAGCTCACCTAAACCTGAAAAGCATCTCAAAACTAGCCAACTCCAACCTAGTAAAAGGCCTACCCAAAATACCCTTCAAAAAGGACAAGCTATGCAAAGCTTGTCAATGTGGAAAACAAAAGAAAACCTCCTTCACCGCCAAAACCAGGACTAGATACCTCTAAACCTCTTCAACTTCTTCACATGGACCTTTTTGGACCTATCAGAACTAGATCTCTTGGTGGAAAGAGATACTCTCTTGTTGTAGTTGATGACTACACTAGATTTACTTGGATCATCCTTCTTGAATCCAAAAGAGATACTTTGGAACAACTTGTCAAATTGTTCAATAAAATTGAAAACAAAAAAGGTTTATCCATCATCAAAATTAGATTAGATCATGGTAAGGAATTTGAGAACACTGGTGTTGAAGAATCTTTGTGATCAAAAAGGGATTGAGCACAACTTTTTGCTCCTAGAACTCCTCAAAGCAAAATGGAGTTGCGAAAGAAAGAATAGAACAATTTGTGAGGCAAAGAAGGTCTATGCTGTCGAGCACAACCTTCCTAAATATTTTTGGGGTGAAGCAAGAACCACCGCCGTCTATGTTCGTAACAAGACCCTCATCAACAAGTTTCACTCCAAGACTCCCTATGAACTTTGGAATGGAAGAACACCAACCATTTCATACTTCCATGGCTTTGGAAGTAGATGCTTCATACACAACAATGGGAAAAATAATCTTGACAAATTTGATTCAAAAAGTGATGAAGGAATTTTCCTTGGATACTCCAACACTAGCAAAGCCTATAGGGTTTACAACAAAAGAAGACTTGTTGTAGAGAAATCAATTCATGTAGACTTTTATGAAAATAATGACCAAAGTCACACTGAGCTATGTGATTTTGATGAAGCTGTGGGCAACTCAGATAACCTACCTGAGGTTTCTCCTGTTCATGACCCCTCATGTCTCATTCCTGAAGAAGATTCACCTTCCCTTCCTTATATAGTGCCCAAAGACACAAATAAACATTCAACTTTGCCTGACAGTCATGAATCCTCTCTCAACAGCAAAGGTGCATCCGACAGCCATGATGCATCATCTAACCTTCCTTCATCCAATCATCAAAATCCCCTTGAAGAAAGACCCTATCCAACCTGATAACAACTCCTCTCAATTTAATTCCTCAACCTGAAATCATTACCCACATTATCCCTCCAAACAAAAACATTTATATAGATCTTCCTATACATAAAATGGACATACCACCTGACATGCCTGTTCTTGACTCTCTAATGAGTGCCTTCATCTCTCAAATTGAACCCAAAAAGATAAATGAAGCCCTTCAAGACCCAGATTGGATAGAATCAATGGAGGAAGAATTGGAGCAATTTGAAAGAAATAAAGTTTGGAAGCTTGTTCCTAAGCCAAAGAATCATACTGTCATTGGAACAAGATGGGTTTTTAGGAATAAGATGAATGAAGAAGGAGTTGTATTAAGAAACAAAGCTAGACTGGTTGCTCAAGGATACAGACAAGAAGAAGGAATTGACTATGATGAGACTTTTGCACCAGTTGCTAGACTTGAAGCTATAAGGTTATTTCTTGCCTATGCTTCATTCAAGAAGATGAAAGTGTTTCAGATGGATGTCAAAAGTGCATTTCTGAATGGAGTCCTAAATGAAAAGGTGTTTGTATCTCAACCTCCTGGATTTGAGCATCCCAAGTTTCCTGATCATGTATATAAATTGGACAAAGCTCTATATGGTCTTAAACAAGCACCAAGAGCTTGGTATGACACCCTATCTAGATATCTCCTTGGTAAAGGATTTACCAAGGGCCATATTGATAACACTTTGTTTATCAAAAAATATGGAGATGATCAGTTGCTCATCCAAGTCTATGTTGATGACATCATTTTTGGATCATCAAATGAGGACTTGTGCACTGAATTTGGGAACATTATGAAAGACCAGTTTGAAATGAGCATGATTGGTGAGCTCACTTTCTTCTTGGGTCTTCAAGTCAAGCAAATGGAGGAAGGAATATTCATTAACCAAGCTAAATACACAAGGGATATGATCAAAAAGTTTGATATGCAATGCGCTTCACTGCCAAAACTCCCTTGTCAACCACAACCAAACTTCATGCTGATCCTGATGGCCAAAGTGTAAATCCAACACTTTACAGAAGTTACATTGGATCCCTTCTCTATGTAACAACTTCAAGACCTGACATTATGTTTAGTGTCTATCTTTGTGCTAGATTTCAGGCAAATCCCAAGGAGTCTCATCTCTCTGCTGTCAAGAGAATTTTGAGATATCTCAAAGGAACTCCTGATTATGGATTATGGTATCCTACTGAATCCCCATTTTCTTTAATTGGATTCATTGATTACTCGACTATCTTTGGGTGTAACCTAGATAGAAAGTCCGTAAGTGGTGGATGCCAATTTATTGGATCTAGAATCATTTCATGGTCAAGTAAAAAGCAAACCTCGGTAGCAACCTCAACAAATTTCGAGGCCGAATATATTGCTGCTGGTTTGTGTTGTTCACAAATACTTTACCTCAAAAGTCAATTACAAGACTTTGGAATTGAACTGTCCAACATTCCAATCTTTTGTGACAACTCAAGTACCATTGCCATGACAGAAAACCCTGTTCAACACTCAAAGATAAAGCATATTGAGGTCAGACATCACTTCATCAGAGACCATGTTGAAAAAGGAAACATTAGTCTTGCAAAAGTGTGTACTGAGAATAATGTCTCTGACATCCTAACTAAGGCTATGGATGAGAAAATATTTGAGATGTTAAGAGCAATGCTAGGCATGATTAATCTAACAAAATAAAAGACTCTTATTCATTAGAATAAACCATTTCCTATGGCTGCTGTCAACAACATTGTCTGATAGCTAACCTTTTTCTCAATTCAAAAGCTTCTTACACATCAAAACAAAACCTCATTTCTACCTTATAGAAATTCAAACACCATAAAAACAAGCTTAAATCCATATTACCAAAAGCTTCATCAACCCTCCTTCTCATCTCAGCAAGCACCTTCGAAAAGCCTTGACAGCCTAAGGACTTTGTCAATCCCGTTTATCCCATAGGCGATCTTGGAAGCAATCATCCCCATATCCTCTATCACTATAAATAATGTCTGGAGCTTGATATGCACTCTCTTTGATATCTCCATATCTCTCCAACCAAACAGGGTGCCTTTCCATAAATGGATCAATAGCAGAGGTTGAGAACTGCAAAGAAGGACAGACCCTCCTTGGCCACCACTCTTCAACTGCATTATAGGGAGGATACTCACTAAGTGGTGAGATAAAGTGAAGGTACTGAAGAATTTGCACTTGCACGTGCAATGATAGCTTGATCAGACTGAGGACCTTCATCCTCCTCACCATTTAGAGCAGCTGGACTCAAACACTTGAGAAATTGAGAAAACAACTTCATATAGACTTTGGAAGGAGAACTTTGCACTCCTGCAAAGTTATCTCCTGTTCCCTCAAGAAGCTGTTTGGCTAAGAGTTTGAGAATCCCTGGTAACAGCTGTGAATTCCTTGACAGCTATGAAATCAGGTTGACCAATTTGTTTGTCAACCTTAATCCTTTCATCACTGTCAAGCTTCACTAGCTCTCCCAAGGTATAAACCCTTTCCACCTTGTCCTTAAATGGCCTACTTGATTCTCCTTCTCTCTCCTTCCTTGACAGCTTAACCTTAGCTGTCAGATCACTGGTTCCCCCTTCAACTATCTTAGCCTTACCCTTACTTTTTGCTTTCTCTCTCAACCTATTTTCCTCACCTTCCAAAAGTGCTAATCTCTCCTCCTCCCAAAACTTCTTCCTTATCTCTCTCTCCTTCAACTCCTCCTCCTTATTGGGATCAACTTTTAGTATTTGATCCACCTCCTGCTCCAAACCTATATCAGTTTGGAGCCTATATGACAGAAACTCCCTCTCAAACCTTGCCTCTCTTGTTTCATCTACCCTTGGACTTTGAAAAACAAGTCTCTTTGCAGTCTTAGCCATTTTGCTAGGACTGAACTTTGAAACAAGTCTTCCCATTTGCTATGAATGAAATGGATTTGGTAAATTTCTTCATACGAACCATTATCTTTTATAGGCAAATTCGGTTTCGAGTCAAATTAGTGGCAATGATCATTCAAAATAGACTTGGCTGGTAATTAAGTCGCGGCTATGAATTTAGCTCTTGCCAAATCGAGGAAGTGTTTGGAACTTGCCACTAACAAATATTCATTAATTTCTCTGTTTATTCCCTCTGAAATTTCGTCTTTGTGTACGGAAATAACTCCCTTGTTTTGTGGGAGTTATTGTACATGTAATGAGTAGTGGGACAAAAAACACTATTCATGAACAGTCACTATCTTAAATGCTATCTTTTAACCGTTACACTAACCCACGTATTAGCCGTTCAAACAAACTCAAATTCCCTCCCTTAACTATCATTTAACCTTGCGAACTAATCCCTCAGTTAACAATCACCTTTCTCTCTTCCAAATTCATTCTTTGATTCCCTCTGTTTTTGTCTCATAAACCCTAAAAACTTTCTGTTCTAAGTTCAATCATGTCTTACCCAGAAGCCCATGGATACTTCATCAAACCTGAGTTCTATGAGCACAATGTTGGAGCTCTCATCAAAGAACTCTTGGAATCCAATCATCTCTGCAATATGATGGAAGCTCAACCTCCTATTTATGAGAAGCTATGCAGAGAGATTTTTATGAAAGGAGAAAGACAATCAACTGGGGCAATCAAAACCACCATTGAAGGTACTGAAATCAATGTGACCCCCAAGATTGTGTCCAAGGTTTACAACATCTCTATCAAAAGCAATGGTGTTTCAAATCTCTGGAATAGAAAAGACAACAACCTGGAACCATTCTACAAAAGGTTCTTTGACAAACCAAGCTGTAATTATCTATTGGTTCAGGACAAACCAATCAAAAAGAAGGAACTTGATCTGTTCAAATCAACCCTAATGGATGTTGTCATCAAAGGGTTTGATGGAAAGCAATCATCATTTGATCAAATAAGTCCTAATGAATGGAAGCAAGCCCTATGTTTGATAACCAAAGAAGTAAACTGGAGTGTTGCTTTACTTCACAACTTTCAATTAGCCATTTCTCCCTCTCCCTGGAAATACAAGAAACAAAATCCAAGGATGAACAATTTCAGATTCATGAGTGGAATTCTCCATCACCTTATTCCAAGGCTGAATCCTCCCCTAAAGGATGAGTGGCTTGCGTCTGCCTCTCTCGTTTCAACCAGAAGCTTCAACTTGAGCACCTTCAAACTGAAGGGTAAGAAGAAATTAGAGCTTGGGGACAGCTCTGAGAATTTTGATGAAGCCTCTCAAAGATTGAAAAAGAAAACTGAGAAGGATATGAAGATATGGCAGGGATTAGTAAACATGGTGAATGACAAAAGATCCAAGAAAAAGCATGACAAAGGTGTTGTCATAAAAGAAAGAGCTCAAGAGACTTCTCCTTCCAAAATCAAAAGAAGAAAAAGCCTAGCCAAGATGAAGAGAACTGGGAAGGGAAAGAAGCTTAGTAAAGGAAAGCAAATCCAAGAAGAGGAAGCTGTTGAGCAAGAAAGTGCTCAAGGAACCGACAAAGGGAAGATGGTAGGCGAAGAGCAAGGCGACGGTGAAGAAACTCGGTCGAGATCCTATTTTCAAGGACATTGATGAATATGATGGTGAAGAGGAAGAAATCCCCGATGTTGTGTATCTTTGGTGAAGCTCAAGGTGATGAGTTTGATGAAGATATGAGAAGAGCATTCTTTGAGTCACTAATGGAAGTAAGGACGGCTAAGGTTGGACAGACATTCGGGACAGCCATGGAAGCTTCATCTCCGACGGCTAAGGTTGTCTCAAGTGCCGAAACCCCATCCAAGGTAACCTCTAAGCCTTCTCTTACTCTCGCACTTTCTCTAGGAAGAGAAAAACAGATAAAGATGCTCCCCCATCCAAAAAGTTGAAACCAACCACTCCTGACCCTCCTCATCCAAAGACCAATCTTGTTCACCTCATGACTCTGTGGCTCAAGGCATCCTAAATCTTAATCCCTCAAACATTAGTCCAAATGAGCCAAGTGTTGAAAAAGATAGGGGGAATAGCTCTAGCTCTGAAAAGAATGAGCCTCTGTTAAGGGGGAATAAAAGTCCTATGTCTCCCATTCTGACAGCTATCCCTCTCTCCAGTCAAGAATCTCCCTCTGATAGTCCCTCAGATCCTTCCCCCATCCCTGAAAACGTTTTCAAAGCATCTGAAGGACTTTCCTTAGAGGATCCCAAGCATGTCCCTGCTGTTACCTATTACTTGAGACAAGTGCTAACAGAGGAAGAAACTCAAAAAGCCTTGAAACTTATCAAAAACAGAGATTTGTCCAAGAAAGCTAGCATTCCTGCACCTGAACCCATTCCTGAACCTGAACCTCAATCCAAGTTTGTTGAATCTGTTCAAATTCAAGAACCTTATGTTGTTACCCAAGATACTGAGCCCCAACCTGATCTTGAAACTGAACCCCAACCTGATCTTGAAACCGAACCTCAACGATCTTGAACCGTAACCTCAACTCCGATCAAGAATCTCAATTTAAACCTAGTGAGCCTGATCAAAACCAAGAAACTGTTGATCCCTCCCTTGAATCTGAAATCCTTCCTACTTATGAACCTTGGATTTTAGATTGTGACATTGACTTTTCCTTCCCCTCTATCATGGCTGCCCACCAAAGATTGAAGGATATTTCCCATTTCCCTGAAATTGCCAATCCTCACCTAGTCTCCAATCCTTGGCTGTTAAGCAAAAATTCCATTATGATTCATGCAAGGAATAGATGTGGCCTCATAGTGTTTGCCCATGAAGAATGGAAAAAGTACAGAATAGCTCTCCCAAACTCCTTCTTTCACAAAGCCCTCGCTACCAAACTTTATGGATATTTCTACCATAATAGATTGGGAAATTACATTCTCCGGCTTCTCTCTTCAAATATCAATGAATGCATTTATATGCCTTCATCCACAGTGTATGCCCTATGCGTTGAGCTTGCCAAAGAAATGTATTGGAGGATTTGCCTCAATAAATCCATTATCATGGCCGTCATTACAAGACCAAGCCCGACAGCCTATGTTTCCCCCTTCATCTTCGGTACCCTCTTCATTCATTCCCTAAACACAAGATCTCTCCAATCCAACCTTCCTCCAAACTTCAATCCTTCAACTTTTGTACCCCCATATCATGTGACCATTACGAGACATGCAAAGATTTACAAGGTCAATGATAACCAAGATGAGACACATTTTGGAAGTCTCGAGTTTGTGTCAAAATCTGAGAGGAAGGCCTCCAAAGAAAAGGCCATTGAATCTGATGAAGAAGCTGTGAACCTGGGAAAAAGAGCCTCTGATGCTGCTCCAAATGTGATTGTGTCAAGTGATGATGAAGATAGTACTCCTGTGATGAAACAGCATCAACTCTCAACCTCTACTGTTCTCACTGTCTCAACTGATCCACCTCTACATCAAACTCAACAACCCATCTCTCTTCAATCAAACCCCTTCTTTTCTAACCTATTTGCAGGAACAAGGGGTCAGAGCTCAAAACCAAAGAAGGCTCCCTTATGGGGTACTATGAGATTGAGAAATGTTGAAGAGCCTCTGTCCAAAGCTGTTCTCAAGGAAAGGCAAAACCAAACCTTCACCTATGTTGATGAGATGAGCTGGGAATGGAACAATGAGATGTACTACAGAGGGGTTGAGGACAAGATGAAGAGAGTGCTTCTTGCAGAAAGAGAGGAGATCCTTGCAGCAAGAAGAGAAAGAGATGAATTTTCTTAAGAAAATTTTATGGCTTTTTGGATAAGTCCTTTTTTTAATCCCTACCTTTAATTTCCTGCTTTTAAAACATTGTTTATTTTGGATAATATGTTTTGTTTTAAGACTCAGTTGATTGAATCAAGAAGATTGTTCTCATCTTCATTGGTATATTCATTCTTGAGTATCTTGAAGGTTATATCTTTATTAGATATATTACTTTGCCAAAAAGGGGGAAATTGTTAGGACCTAACTATGTAAGCCACATAGTTATAATAGGTTTTGACAAAGAAATATATCATATGTTATCTGACAGCCAAGATAACATATGACCTTGGACAGCTAAGACCTCAAAATCAAACTGCATCTCTATTTATATCAACTGGACAGCTATGGTTCAATCAACCTACAAAGATATCACTCAAAACCTCTCTTGTACATTAATGTATCTTAATTACATGTGTAGTATGATGTATTACATAAGGCCTAATCCTTCTAGATCAGAACTTAGCTCTGACAGCTAAGGTTCTCTCACAGCAAAGGTTTCACTCCTCAACAGCTATGATCTTCAACATCAACAGCTATGAAGAATTCCTGTGATGACCAAGATGTGCCTTGTCCAAATCTCTCCATACAGATGTTGCCAGCTCATCTCCATGAAGATCACATGCCTGGTTGCAGATTCCAGCTATTCATTCTCCAGTCAACAAAGGCTCTAAATGCAACTCCAACATGCATTTACTCCCTTGTCTCCTTGTCTCCTCCAACGGCTATTTCCAAGCCTATAAAAGGAACTCTCCAAGACTGAAGACCTTACCCCTTTTTACACACAACTTCTACAAACCTTGCATCCAAACCTTCTCAACCTGCAACCAATAATCTAAACAATATTAAGACACTTGTAACTGATCTCAGGTGTATAAACTGATTTGTAAGAACCCCTTAAGACTGACTTTAGGTGGGTAGTGTGAATAGCTCAGTGTAGAGCTTGATCCCTAATAGACTGTACTTATTAGGAAGAGGAAGTTCAAGGAACTTGCCTATTCAATCCTTTGTAAATCTTAACGGGAACTAGATTTAAGTGGATTGATCTCACTTGTCAAGGTTGACAGTGAGGGTGGACGTAGGAGGAGTGAACTCTGAACCACCTTAAAACTCCTTGTGTTCAATTGGTATTATCACACAACACACACACATATATACACACACCTACAATATTCAGTTGTCTTTACATTATTTCAAACACTTTTATTCCGCTGCACATTTAAACTCCAATCTTTAAAACCAGTTAACCTCTGACAGCTAAGATTTCACCTCAGCTGTCAAACCTTAACTGCCTAACCTTTAATTTGATCTAAGCAAACAGGACCTTTCAGGCTGTATCTTCAAGACGGCAGTGCCTCATGGATGAGGTTGTGAATCATGTGATTGATGAAGAATCACTGATGAAGGTTTGGGAGATTTTGGAGGGCAGGTATATGTCAAAATCTTTGTCGAACAAGTTGCATCTTAAGCAACGGATGTATGGGCTTAAGATGACAGAGGGTTCAGACCTAGAGTCTCTTATACACACGTTTAATCAAATTCTCAACGATTTGGTTAGGGTGGAGGTGACGTTTGAGGAGGAAGACAAGGCATTGATGTTGTTGAATTTGTTGCCGACTTCTTCGACATACGAAAACCTTATTACTACGTTGACTTGGAGGAAGGATACAATGGAATTGCAACCGATCACAGAAGCTCTTCTAGCTTCTCATAAACGGAAGAAGTCCATTGATGAACCTGCGGGTGAGGGGTTATTTGTGAAGGAGAATCAGGAACGTGGGAGAGCCCAGTTCTGGGATAATTCGCAGAGGCCGAATTCCCGTTCGCAGTCAAGGAAGAAGCATAAGGGGAATTGTTTCAAGTGAGGGCAGAAGGGGCACAAGAGGCAGAACTGTCCGGAGAAGGAAATGGTAAAGGCAAAGAAGGATCTTCAAAGTCAGTTAATGTGGTTAAAGATTGCTCAGAGGATGTGGATGGAGATATGCTCACGACTTCATCAGCTATGGAGCACCCGACAGATTGTTGGATTCTGGATTCGACATGTTCGTTTCATGTGATGGCGAATCGTGATTGGTTCGATACCTACAGGTCAGTTAATTCTGGTATAGTTACTATGGGTAATGGTGCTACATGAAATATTACTGGCATAGGAACTATAAGAATTAAGATGCATGATGGTGTGGTTAGAACATTATGTGATGTTAGACATGTACAGGAAGTTTCTAAAAATCTGATTTCATTGGGTACCTTGGATGCAAACGGTATGACCTTCAAAGCACAAGGTGGGATATTGAAAGTAGTTAAGGGTGCTATGGTGGTGATGAAGGGTGAGAAGGGCTCTAAAAACATCTATAGGTTGCTAGGAAGCACGGTTGTAGGTGGAGTAACATCCGTTGAATCTGAGGTGGATACTGATGCCCTTCTATGGCATATGAGACTTGGTCACATGGGTGAAAGGGGGATGCGTGAACTTCATAAACGAATGTTGTTGAAGGGTGTGAGACTTGCAAACTTGAGTTTTGCAAGTATTGTGTTCTTAGAAAGCAAAACAAGGTGCAATTCAAGACGGGTAAACATACAACAAAGGGCATTCTCGATTATGTTCATTCAGTTGTGTGGGGACCAGTTAGAAAAGAATCAAGGGGTGGACATTATTACTTCGTCACATTTATTGATGATTTTTCGAAGAAGGTTTGGGTTTACTTCATGAGTCACATGTCAGAAACTTTTGAGAAGTTCAAGGTATGGAAATCTGAAGTGGAAAATCAAACATGGCTGAAAATCAAGTATTTGAGAAGTGATAATGGGACAGAGTACACAGATGGCGAGTTCAAGAAGTTCTGTAGGGAGCATGGAATCAAGAGGCACTACAAGTACGCAAGACACTAGAACAAAATGGTGTGGCTGAAAGGATGAATAGAACCATTGCGGAAAGGGCTAGGTGTCTACAATTCAATGCAGGGTTAGCAAAGAACTTTTGGGCTGATGTAGTGAGTATGGCATGTTTCTTGATAAACAGGGCACCTAGAGTCTCTTTGGATAACAGGTTTGCGGAGGAGGTATGGACGTGTAATGAGGTAGACTTCACCGATATCCGGGTATTTGGGTGTCCATCCTATGTGCATATTCCTGGTGAAGAGAGGTCGAATCTTGACCCAAAGTTGAAACAATGTATTTTTCTCGGGTATAAAACAGGTGTGAAAGGATACAAACTTTGGGATCCAAAGTAAAGCAAGGTGGTGATCAGTAGGGACGTGGTCTTTAATGAAAAGGCTATGTTAAAGTGTACTCAAGATGATAAAGAGAAGGTGCCAGAATGCAAAGGGAGCGAGAAGTAAGTCATTTAGGTGGAGTTACATGAGGATGAAGCTGATACGGATCTCACTCTTCCGAATTCAGAGGTAACTACACAGGAAGTGGATAGTACTTCAGTTGAGAGACCTAAGAGAGTATTCAAACGACCGGTCAGTATGGGTTTAAAGACATGGCTTCATATGTTCATGTTCTTAGTAGTGGAGACCCAAGTTCTTTTAAGGAGGCAATAAACAGTCCGAAAAAGGATAAGTGGGTAACGGCTATGGCGAAGGAGATGGAGTCTTTGTACTAAAACGATACATGGGATTTGGTGGAGCATCCTAAAGGGAAGCGTGCCAATGGTTGCAAGTAGGTCTTTAAACATAAAGAAGTGGTATCAAAAAAAGAGAGGAAAAAGTTAAAGGCTCGATTGGTAGCAAAAGGGTACTCGCAGCGAGAGGGGGTGGATTACAATGAGATTTTTTTACCTGTTGTGAGACATACTTCCATTCAAATTGTGTTGGGACTTGTAGCTCACTATGATTTGGTGTTGGAGCAAATGGATGTGAAAACTGCGTTTCTACACGGTGAGTTGGATGAGCAAATTTTCATGGAGCAACCACATGGGTTCACGGAGCCCGGGCAGGAGCGTTTGGTTTTTAAATTGAAGAAGTCACTTTATGCGCTGAAGCAATCTCCGAGGTAGTGGTACACGAGATTTAACTTCTACATGGTATGTATTGACTACAAGAGGTGTGAGTATGATTGTGGCGTTTATTTGAAGATCCTTGATGATGGCTCATATATTTTTCTGCTACTTTATGTGGATGATATGCTTATCGCTGGTAGAAGTAAGAACGAGGTCAATCAGTTGAAGGCCTTATTGAGAAAAGAGTTTGACATGAAGGATTTGGGGGAAGCCAAGAAGATTCTTGGGATGGAGATTCGCCGAGACAGGAAATCTAGGAGATTTTGGTTGTCTCAAGCCGGCTGCGTGGAGAAGGTGTTGGAGAGGTTCAATATGCGGGATGCAAAACCTGTGAAGACACCATTGGCAAGTCATTTTAGTTTATCTGCCTCAGATTCCCCGAGTTCGACTGAAGATATTCAGAGTATGTCAAAGGTTCCCTATGCAAGCGCAGTGGAATGTCTCATGTATGCTATGGTTTGCACTAGGCCAGATTTGGCGCAAGCTATTAGTGTGGTTAGGAATTATATGGCGAATCAGGTTAAACAACTTTGGGAAGCAGTTTAGTGGATTCTTAGATACTTGAAGGGCACTATGGGTTATGGCATTCTGTTGTGGGATATGTTGATTCAGATTATGCGGGTGACTTGGATCGGAGGAGGTCGACTACGGGATATGCGTTTACTCTCGCAGGTGGTTCTATATGTTGGAGGTCTATTATTCAGTCTATCATTGCATTGCCTACAACAGAAGCGAAATACATGGCAGCGGTTGAAGCTGTAAAGGAAGCCTTATGGCTTCGGGGCTTGGTCAACGAATTGGGTATTCATCAAGGTGGATTGAAGTTGCTTTGTGATAGTCAAAGTGTGATTTTTATGGCAAAGAATCATATTTATCATCAACGAACGAAACATATTGATGTTCGGTTTCAAAAGATTCGGGAGTTGATTGATATGGGTGAGGTTGTGCTAGAGAAGGTTCACACCACGGAGAACGTTGCTGACATGTTGACAAAACTTGTTACTACTGACAAGTACAAGCACTGTTTGGATTTGTTGCACATCTCTAGCTGTTAGAGATGGGGTGGTTCGAGCTGGTTCCTTGTATCTTCTGTGGGTTGGGTGAATTCTCGCCAAGGTGGAGATTGTAGGATGGTGGCTCGACATTCTGCATGCGAGGCAGGCTCCTCATCTAGGATGAGGCGGGTGCATGAACAGCCGTAGCTAGGGCCGAGGATTACGGGCCTGAGGCACCCGCATGGGAGCCTACGGGGCGGGCGCATCAGAGGCAGTAGCCAAGGTCTTGGGATGCCGTCGCCAGGCGGGCGCCTGGATCAGATGAGGCGTGCGCCTCAATGCCAGTGGGGGGGGGTTTTGGGCAGATGGGCTTTTGGGTTATTTAGTCTTCGGTTTGGGCTAGGGTTTGCATCATATAAATATTGATTGTAACCCTATGTAACTTAAGAAGATTATTGCATATAATAATACAAAGGCATAGTTCAAAACCCCAAAAAATTACATCTCTTTCTCTTTTCGATTTCTCAATTGCTTGTGTGTGTTCTTGGTTTTGTCAATTAGCTTCCGCTGCGATTGCACAACACAAATCGAGCATTCAACGTATACCAAGAAATTTAATTTTGGATATCAGTGGATTTTTTTTTAAAAAAAAAGCCTAGTCCATAATTCGCTTTTAAAATTTTATATCAAAGAAGCACTTGGGCTAAGAAATCACCAAGAATGGAAGCAGATCTACGAGTAGATTACAAGGTGCAAATGATTTCAAAGGTGGGAGATATTTTAAGAACAGGAGTAGGTCTAGGGAGAAACGCGTTTCTCCATAAGTTATGGAGAAACGGGTTTCTGGATATCCAGAAGCTTTGGGATTGATATCCAGAAGCTTTGGGACGGATATCCAGAAAAAAAATTTGAGACCAAATCCAAGGCCAAGACCAAATTTTTGATTCTGGATATCACTTTCACAAGGTTCTGGATATCCAGAACATTGAATATGGATATCCAGAAGCCTTAAAACTTATATCCAGAAGCCAATTCTAAATTTCTGGATATCACTTACATAAGGTTCTGGATGTCCTTTCAAAGGGTTCTGGATATCCAGAACCTTTGACACTGATATCCAGAAGTAACCATGGGCCAAGGTCATGACCAATACAAAATTTCTGGATATCCTTTCAAAAGGTTCTGGATATCCTTTCAAAGGGTTCTGGATATCCAGAACCTTTGAGACTGATATCCAGAAGTAACCATGAGTCAAGGTCATGGCCAATACAAAAATTTCTGGATATCCTTTCAAAAGGTTCTGGATACCCGTAACCCGTTTCTCCATAACTTATGGAGAAACGCGTTTCTCCCTAGATTTTGGCTAAGAACAGGCATTCAACGTATGCAACGAAAAATAGTTTTGGATGTCATTTTCTTGTTGCAATTCATGAAACAAAGCCTACTTAATGACTAAACTGCCCTTGAAAAACATAAACCAAGCACACATTTGTGCAAGGAAATCACCAAAAAATACACTAGAAGGAACCGGATCTACAAGTAAATAGCGAGATGCAAATGCATTCCATGGCAAAAGGGGGCATTTACCAAAAATACTTTTGAAAGATGAATATTACAAAAAAAATCACTTGTTGAAAACTAACAAAAAACTACTTCTTTTTTTTAAATTATTTTACATATATATTTTTTAATTTTTATTTTGAATGGGCAAAACAACCCCAGTATTTTTCAATTGCTTAACTTCGTATTTATCACTTGTGGTATTTATCAGTTGTTTAACTCTGTATTTATCAGTTCTTTAGCTTCGTATTTATCAGTCTTTTAAAGAGTGTTTGTGTTTGTTATATTGTTAAACAACTGATAAAAATCCCAAAAAATATGACGTAGCATTCGATATAAACTAGAAAACAAACTCTACTTACTTTCTTGGCAAGAGGATCTTTTGAAATCATATCAGGCTCTACTAAGATTATCACGAGAATTTTTTAAATAAATCATGTAGCATCTAACAACAACAAATCGAATGAAACAAAATGAAAATAAAAATGAAATACAAATTCAGCACAAATTCAGCACGATGAAGATCAAGGAGGTGAAAGATGTTTACTACATAGCAGCATATTTAGTAGTCTGCCCTCCACATATTTGTTGATCCCCACGCTCTACATCCATGGCTAGCCAGAAAGAAATCATATGAATTTGAAGAGAGGAAACATCACCGACAGCCTTGATTACTTCAAGGCAGCCCTTTATAAGCTAGGTGATGATTTCCAAGATCTAAAGGCGATGATTTATATGCCCAATAAGGTAGGCATTGACGATGATTTCTATGCTCAATAAGGTAGGTGTCGGCGATGATATCTATGCTAAAAAAAACACAAAAAAAAAACCAAAAAAAACTCCAAAAAATACATATATGTAACACGCAAACACAAAAGGGTCTTTACATGATGTACTCACACTGTCACAAAAATGCGTACAATTTAAAAATCAAGCCTTTTAATTATCCATCAATACTTGCTTGTACTTCGTGAATTTGCAATAAACTTACTTCTTTCTTTAAGATAATGAAAGAGTCAACAGGAAATATGCGGCAATCTTCTTTCTTAGCAAAACTTGATAACAATTTACCCATGCTTTCTTCCAAAAAAAACAGAGTTGTATCAACTTAGCCTTTACCATGAGCATACTCTGACATAATCCATATTCTACATCCGTACATAGTAGACAGGGAGTTAAAGAAAACTGACTTCTGCCTTTGACAATACTGCTTTCGGTTGTGGAGTTTTGGCTCTTCCCTTTATCTTTTCAATCTCATTTGTGCTTCAATGTTTTTAACGTGTGTTGTGAAATGTGAATTCCAAATGGAATTGCATTGTTGCTTTTATGGGCGTTCTAGGTAGAAGTTTATTTCATCTGTTTTCTATTAATGAATGGATACCTTGAACATGAGATAGGGTTTGGGTTTTTCTGTGCTGCTGAACTACATAGCTGTCTCTGAAAGGCCCTGTTTACTTGATCAGCTAAAAGAAGATCACGCAGTTAAGCTTTGGCAACTAATGTTAATTCTTAGTTGTCAGATATTAATTAATTAGATAACAAGAGTGTAATGTGCAGCGGAATAAATAAAGTGAAATAATGTAAAGACAAAGTGATTAGTGTAAGTGTGTGTGGGTGTGTGTGTGTTTGTGTGTGATAATACCAAAGAACACAAGAATTTTAAGGTGGTTCAGAGTTCACTCCTCCTACGTCCACCCCACCGTCAATCTTGACAAGTGAGCTCAATCAACTATACTCTAGGTCGTTTTAAGAGTTACAAAGATTGAGAGGGCAAGTTTCTTTAACTTCCTCTTCCTAATTAGTATGGTCAATTAGGGATTTGCTTTTTACTAAGCAAATTACAAATTATACACTTAAAGTACAGTCTTAAGTGTTTACAACTTTTGAAACATAAACTTGAAGTACGGTCTCAAGTATTTGCTTGATTCACAGGTTTGCAGGTATGCAAGGGTTTGGGAAGGATTGTAAAAGGTTGTGTGTTAAGGGGCCATAAATCCAGTCAGTGAGTCTTCCTTTTATAGACTGAGAAAGAGTTGTTTGAGGGGACAAGGCACTAAATGGTATGGTTGGAATAGTGCTAGTATTTAGTGCATCATTGACTGGATATGTACAGGCTGGAATTTGTAACCCAAGTTCAAAAGAACTTTAAGAAGGGATGATATGGCAATGTTGTTGAAAGGTTTTAAAGATAGCACATCCTTGTCATCAATTGATTAGTACATTGTTGTTGGCAATGAAGATCTTCGTTGTCAGAATGATGAATCTCTACTGTTAAGTCTTAGCTGTTAGATCAAGCAGTCTTCACTATTAGATCTAGGTTGAGTAGAGGATATGGTTTGTATCTAGTGATATGTAATGATCTCTTGTAATGGAGTAACACATGATTTATTTGACTTACTTGATCAACTAAAAGAAGTTCAGGCAGTTAAGCTTTGGTAGCTAAGGTTAATTCTTAGCTGTCAGATATTAACTGATTAGATAACAAGAGTGTAATGTGCAGCGGAATAAGTGTGTGTGGGTGTGTGTGTGTGTTTGTGTGTGATAATACCAAAGGACACAAGAATTTTAAGGTGGTTTAGAGTTCACTACTCCTACGTCCACCCCCACTGTCAATCTTGACAAGTGAGCTCAGTCAACTATACTCTAGGTCGCTTTAAGAGTTATAAAGACTGAGAAGGCAAGTTCCTCTAACTTCCTCTTCCTAATTAGTACGGTCAATTAGGGATTTGCTTTTTACTAAGCAAATTACAAATTATACACTTAAAGTACAGTCTTAAGTGTTTACAACTTTTGAATTATACACTTGAAGTACGGTCTCGAGTGTCTGCAGTTTGTTTTTGATGTTGATTCACAAGTTTGCAGGTATGCTAAGGTTTGGGAAGGATTGTAAAAGGTTGTGTGTTAAGGGGCTAGAAATCTAGACAGTGAGTCTTCCTTTTATATACTGAGAAAGAGCTGTTGGAGGGGACAAGGAAGTAAATGGTGTGATTGGAATAGTCCTGGTATTTAGTACATCATTGACTGGATACATACAGGATGGAATTTGTAACCCAAGTTCAGAAGATCTTCAAGAAGGGATGACATGGAAATATTGTTGAAAGGTTTTAAAGATAGCACATCCTTGTCATCAATGGATTAGTACATTGATGTTGGCACTGAAGATCTTCGTTGTCAGAATGATGAATCTCTGATGTTGAGTCTTAGCTGTTAGATCAACCAGTCTTCACTATTAGATCTAGGTTGAGTAGAGGACATGGTTTGTATCTAGTGATATGTAATGATCTCTTGTAATAGAGTAACTCATTACTTATTTGATTGATCTCTTGTAACGTTTGACCATTACTGTCACAGCTTGATTTATCATTACTGTCAGATCTTTGATGTCTGAGGTCTTTTGTTTATATAACATATTTTAGATATGTTCCTTTGTCAAAACCAGACTAAACTTTGTTGGGACATAGTTAGGTCCTAACAATTTCCCCCTTTTTGGTAAAGGAATGTATCTATGAAGATATGACCTGCAAGAATACTTATGATTTGAATGCACCAATGGAGAGAGGTTACTTCTTCTTGATTCAATCAAAAGTACTTGAACAAAAGTATTATCCAGATAGAAAAAAATGTTTAAACAAAGAGATTTCAGGAAAGTAAACAAAAGACTTAGCCACAAGAATTTAGTCAGAATCTTCCTCTCTTTCCTTTCCTGCATCTAGGAGTTGCTTTCTTTCAGATTCCAGCTCCTTTCGAATCTTTGGTTCCACTCCTCTGAAGTACATTTCATTATTTCATTCCCAGCTCATTTCATCGTCATAACTGAAGGTATCATCCTCCTTTTCTTTGAGCTCAGCCTTGGTTAGAGGTTCCTGGTCATCAAGAAGCCTTAAAATCCCCCATTTGGATGCTCTTTTTCCCTTTGAGATTTGCACTTTTGTTCCTGAATAAATGTTAGAGAAAAAGGGGTTTGATTGGATAGTGGAGAATGGTTGAGATGGATGGTGGGGAATCTCTGTTGTGACAAGGTGGACAGTTAAGGTGGTGGATGGTGGCACTTGCTTCTCAGGTTGATCATCTTCTTCATCACTTGAAACAATGACATTTGCAGAAGTTTTAGAGGCTCTTTTCCCAAATTTGATTGTCTCCTCATTAGACTCTGTGTACTTTCCTTTGGCAATTTTCTCATTTGACTTTGCAAAGACTGAAGCTTCCATCATGTGCCTCATTTTAGTAATCATTGTTCTGGTAAATTTCTGCATATCAGAGATGGTTACATAGTAGGGAGGGACACATTCTGAAGGGTTGAAATTGGATGGAAAGTTGAGTTGTTGAGATCTTGAGTTTGTCGGAATAATGGGAGGTGGTCCAGGATTGATTGTGGGAAATATCATTGTCTGGTGAGTTTTGGCAATTACAGCCATGATTCTTGGTTTGTTACTGCACATTCTCCAGTACAACTCTTTGGATAGGTCCACAAATAAAGCATACACAAGTGTTGAGGGCATGTAGATACACTCATTGATGTTGCTGGACATGAATTGTGAGAACAGAACTTCCCAATCAATGATGGTGGATAGATCCATGAAACTAGGCAATCTGGGAGCAGTATGGAAGAAGGATGAAGGGAGAGATGCTCTATATTTCTTCCATTCTTCATACCCAAACATGATGAGGCCAGCCAAATTTCTTGAATGAATGATCATGACATTTTTTGTCAACAACCAAGATTTTTCTATGAGGTTGGGGATGCCAATCTTAGGGAAATGAGATATCCCTTTGAATCTCAAGTGGGCATTCATGACTGATTGAAAAGAATAGTCAATGTCACAGTCAAGAATCCATGGCTCAAAGGCTGGGAGAGGATCACTGTCAGAAATAGAATCGGTGTCCAATTGAGGTTCATCTGTCTCAATATTTTTAGGAATAGAAGGAGGAGGGTTGAATTTTTGGAACACATTATCAGTATCCATTAATGCAGGGTCTGGTGCTTTACTAATAGACTTAATCAATTTCCTAGCATTATCTTTGGTCTTAATCACATCTAAGGCTAGGAGAGCATCATCTTATGGTAGAACTTGCCTTAGATACAGAAGGGCTGCAGGAAGTAGAACATTAGATCCATCTAAAGTCAATCCTTCAACAGCTTTGAGGATGTGTGGGGGAATGGGTGGTGATTGAGAGGGACTTGGGATAGCTGAGGATTGGGAGAGGGTAATATTAGCTATCTGATAAGGGGATAAGTCTACACTATTCCTCCTTAACTGTTGGTCATTTCCTTCAGACTCTGAAGTGTCCCCCTTTCTTTTTCAACACTAGGCTCATTTGAACTAGGTTTAGAAGGATTTAGGTTCAATATTTCTTCAGCTTTGGAGAATCATGGAGAGCTGGATTGTTCTTTGGGTGGTGAAGGGAGAGGAGTGTTTGGCTTTTTCTTTTTGGAGAGGGGAGCATGTTTATCTATTTTTATTTTCCTTTTAAAAGTTTTTACTAAGAGAGAGGGATCAGAGAGTACCTCAGTTGATGTTTCAACTGGCTGTAAAATCTTAGCTGTCAGATCTTGATCAATCTCAGTTGTCCCAGATGCTTGCCCTTTCTTTACTGTCAAAGATGTAACCTCAGCTAATGATTCAGCTATGGCTCTTCTCATCTGTTCTTCTTCCTCATCAACTCCCCTTAATTCCTCATGGCTTGCTTCTTCTTTTTCTCCAACAAAATCATCAATTTCTCTTAAGACATGATCAGAGTTGGTTTCTTCACTGTCAGCCACTTCTTTCATATCAATCTCATTTCCTTTATCTTTCACAAGGTCAATTTCATCTTGATCTTTTTCTTCCTCTGAGATTTTCTTCCCTTTGCCAGTCTTCTTCTTTTTAGCTTTGACAATTCTCTTTCCTGCTTTGTTGGCCTTGGTTTCTTGGACAGATTCCTTTATGACAATGCCTTTGTCATGTTTTCTCTTGGACCTCTTGTCATTGAACATATGCACTAGCTTTTCCCACATCTTCATTTCTTTCTCTTTCGTTTCCTTCATATTTCTTGTAGTCTCTTCTAGTGTCCCAGTTGTTTCATCTTCAAACACCATTCCTTTCTTTCCTTTTAACCTGAATGTGCTTAGACTGAAGCTCCTAGTTTTCATCAGGTTGGTGGTTTCAAGCCACTGATAATTGAGAGGAGGATTAAGCTGAGGGATCAAGTGGTGAAGAATACCACTCATGAATCTGAAGTTATTCATCTTTGGTGTTTGTTTCTTGAATTTCCAAGGAGAGATGGAGGTGGCTAGTTGGAAATTATGCAGAAGAGCTACACTCCAGTTCACATCCTTAGCTATCAGACTCAGAGCTTGTTTCCATTCATTTGGACTAATTTGATCAAAAGATGATTGCTTCCCATCAAATCCTTCGATAACAACATCCATCAGTATAGATTTGAACAGGTCAAGAGTACCTTTACTAATAGGTTTGTCCTTCACAAAGTTGTAGTCACAGTTGGGTTTGTTGAAGAACTTTTTGTAAAATTGCTCCAGTCTATTGCTCTCCCTGTCCCAAAGGTTGCTAAAGCTTCCAGCTTTCATTGGTCTATTAGCCAATCTCTCTCCTGTCAAGTATATCTCTCTACATAAGTTTTCATTAATGGAAGGTTGGGCTTCCATCATTTTTCAAAGGTTATTTGATTTAAGAAGGGTTTGGATGAGAGCTCCAACATCGTGTTCATAAAACTCAGGCTTGATAAAGTAGCCATGAGCATCTCTGTAAGCCATTACTGTCAGAGAGGAGTTAGGGTTTTGAGAGATAAACAGAGTGTTAGTGAGGGGATTTTTGAGAGGTAGAGATGGGATTTCAGTAGCTTAACCAGGCTCGAATGATTAAGGATAAAGGGAATGTAAACTGGTTTAGATTAAAACAGCTTATACGTGGGGAGGATAACGGTTGAAAAATGCATTTAAGAGGATAATTGTTCATGAACAGTTATTTTTGCCCCCCCACTATCCTTTTTAACATAATTCCCCCAAAACAGGGAATTAATTTCGTACACAAGACAAATTTACAGAGGGTATAGATAGCCAAAATAAATGAAGTCTGTGAGTGTCATGTTCCAAAGTTCTTGAATTGAATGATTCATATTCATAGCTGTCTGACATTTTGGCAGCCAAGTCTAGTTTGAATGATCATAACATCTAGCCTGACTGAGAACCAATTTGCCTATAAAAGGAATGAATCAGATGAGGATTTATCAAACTCATTCTTTCTTTGGTTAAATGGGTAGATTGGTTTCTAAGTTTAGCCCTAGCAAGATGTCCAAAACAATTAAGAGGCTGGTCTTTAAGAGTCCTAAGCTCAGAGAAACAAAAGAGGAGAGGTTTGAGAGGGAGTTTTTATCATATAAGATACAAACTGATAATGCTTTAGTTCAGGATGTGGACCAGGTCTTGAATGATGACCCAAATAAGGAGGTTGAGTTGAGAGAAAGAGAAACATGAAAATGATATTGGGAAGATGAAAGATTAGGGATGATAGAAAGAGAGCAGGAAATACTGAGAGAGATAGCCAATTAAAAGGGAAAGGCTAAGAAGGAAGTTGATGATGTTGATGGGGGTCAGAAAGCTAAGATCAAGCTATTTGGTCAAGAGATGGAGGGAGAGTGTAGTCGATGCATCAGCCATAAGGTTGAGAGAGTTTATACACTGGGAGAGCTGGAGAAGATTGAGAGTCAAGGAGAGATTAAGGTTGAACCAACAGTTGGTCAATCTGACTCCTTGGCTGTCAGAAAGTATACTGCAGTAAAGAGGGATTCTCTCTCTTTAAGTGATGCAGTATTGGAGGGATCAGGGGATAACTTTGTAGGGGTGCAAAGTTCACCCTCTAGGACTTATATGAAGCTATTTTCTCAGTTTTTGAAGTGCTGCAGTCCAGTTGCAGTAGATGAGGAGGAGAATGTTTGTCCTCATTCTGACCAGGCTTTCATTGCTCAGGAGAGTGCCAATACTTCAAGAACTTTCAGTTTCTTCTCTCCCTTGGGTGAGTTCCCACCTTATAATGCAGTGAAGGAGTGGTGGCCAAGGAGAGTGTGTCCATCCCTTCAATTCTCAGTGATAGCTATAGATCCCTTTATGGAGAGGCATCCAGTTTGGTTAGAATGGTATGGGGAAACTGGAGAGAGAGAGAGAGAGAGAGAGAGAGTTTATGAGGCTCCCTATGGCGGTTACAATGAGCAAGATACTTCTGCAGAGGGTTCCCTTGTTTTTCCAGGGAAAATTTGGGATGAAGGTCCTTAGCTGTCAGATCCTTTTATGGGACAACTTTGAGGGAGAAAGATATAAAAATGTGAAGCTTTGGGTGTTTTGAGTGTTGGTTTGATTTGTTTGAGATGTACTAGGAAGAATGGTGGGGTAATTTTTGGTTTTTGGTTTTGTATTCTTCAAGGGAATGGGGGTTAACTGTCAGGGAAAGACGTTGACAGCAATCCTATGTAGTATCTTTTTCAGTAATGAATAAATTTTTATTTTTGCAAATTTATCATACCTAGAATTGCTCTTAGAAGCTCAAATCTTTTCTCATCCATGGCTATTGTTTAAATATCAGCAACATTGTCTTCTGTGCAAACATTAGACAAATTGATATTTCCCTTCTCCACATGGTCTCTTATGATGTGATGCCTTACTTCAATATTCTTTGTTTTGGAATGTTGGACAGGATTTTCTGTCATGGCATTTATGCTAGAATTGTCACAGAAAATGGGAACATTGGTCAGGTCCATCCAAAAGTCTTGAATTTAACTTTTGAGATACAGGATTTGAGAACAGCAAAGGCCTGCAGCAATGTATTCAGCCTCTGCTGTTGAAGTAGTAACTGAAGTATGTTTTTTGCTTGACCAAGAAATTATTCTTGATCCAATGAACTGACATCCTCCACTGATGGATTTCCTATCAAGATTGCAGCCTGCATAGTCAGAATCTGTGAATCCTATTAGAGAGAATGGAGACTCAGCAGGATACCATAGACCATAATCTGGTGTTCCTTTCAGGTATCTCAAGATCCTTTTGACAGCAGAGAGGTGTGACTCTTTAGGATCAGCTTGAAATCTTGCACATAGACATACACTGAACATAATGTCATGTCTAGATGCAGTAACATATAGGAGAGAGCCAATGTAATTCCGATAAAGTGTTTGATTGAAACTTTGACCATCAGGATCAGCATGGAGATTGGTTGTTGTTGATAGTGGAGTTCTAGAAGGGGATGCAGTTTGCATATCAAACTTTTTGATCATATCCCTGGTGTACTTGGCTTGGTTAATGAAGATTCCTTCCTTCATTTGTTTGACTTGAAGGCCTAAGAAGAAGGTTAGTTCACCAATCATACTCATTTCAAATTTGTTCTTCATGATTTCCCCAAATTATGTGCATAGAGCTTCATTTGATGATCCAAAAATGATATCATCCACATATACTTGAATTAGTTAATAGGTCTTCTCCATAATTCTTGACAAACAGTGTGTTATCAATATGCCCTTTTGTAAATCCTTTGCCAAGGAGATATTTTGACAATGTGTTATACCAAGCTCTAGGGGCTTGCTTGAGTCCATACAAGGCTTTATCCGGTTTGTAAACATGATCTGGAATTTTGGATGTTCAAAGCCAGGAGGTTGTGACACAAATACCTTCTTATTTAGAATACCATTCAGAAAGGCACTTTTGACTTCCATTTGAGAAACTTTCATTTTCTTGAATGAGGCAAAAGCAAGAAATAGTCAGATGGCTTCTAGTCTTGCTACAGGAGCAAATGTTTTATCATAGTCAATTCCTTCTTCTTGTCTGTATCCTTGAGCTACAAGTCTAGCTTTGTTTCTCACAACAATGACATCTTCATTCATTTTGTTCCTAAATTCCCACCTTGTTCCAATTACAGTCTGATTTTTGGGTTTAGGAACAAGTTGCCAGACTTTGTTTCTTTCAAATTTCTCAAGTTCTTCCTCCATTGCTTCAATCCAGTCAGGATCTTAAAGGGCTTCATTTATCTTGTTTGGTTCCATTTGGGATATGAATGCACTCATTATATAGTCATAGACAGGCATATCAGGAGGGATGGTCATTTTATGAATGGGGAGGTCAATAAAAATATTTTTGTTGGGAGGAATGATATGAATGGTAGGTTTAGTGAGGAAGTGTATGAATATTGTTGCAGTAGGGTTGTACAGGTATATTGTTAGGGTTATCTTGGTTGCTTGATGATGTAAGTTGTCAAGAGCATCATAGCGGTCAGATGCACCTTTGCTGTTAGGTAAAGTTTCTTTGTTGTTAGACATATTAGGATTAGTAATAATGTCTTTGGGCACTATATAAGGAAGGGTAGGTAACTCTTCTTCAGGAATGCTACTTGAGGAGTCATGTACAGGAGATACTTCTAGAATGTTATCTGAATTTCCAATAGCTTCATCAAAATCACACAATTCAGTGCATCTTTGATCATTGTTTTTATCAAAGTCAACATGAATGGATTCTTCTACCACAAGTCTTCTTTTATTGTATACACTGTAGGCCTTGCTTGTATTGGAGTATCCTATGATGATGCCTTCATCACTCATAGAATCAAACTTGTCAAGGTTGTTCTTGCCATTATTGTGAATGAAGCATCTACTTCCAAATCCATAGAAATATGAAATAGTTGGTGTTCTATCATTCCATAACTCATAGGGAGTTTTGGTTTGAAATTTTTTGATAAGGGTCTTGTTTTAGACATAGACAGTAGTGGTGACAACTTCTCCCCAAAAATACTTAGGCAGGTTGTTTTCTGACAACATTGTTCTAGCTGCTACACAATTAGTTCTATTCTTTCTCTCTGCAGCGCCATTTTGCTGTGAGTTCTTGGAGCAGAAAAGTTGTGCTCAATTCCTTTTTGGTCACAGTATTCTTCAACACTAGTGTTCGCAAATTCTTTACCATGGTCAGATGTAATTTTAATGATAGATAGACCTTTTTTACTTTGAACTTTGTTGAACAAATTGACCAGATGATCCAAGGTTTCACTTTTGGATTCTAGAAGAATGATCCATATAAATCTAGTGAAGTTATCAACTACTACTAGTGAGTATCTTTTACCACCAAGTGATCTTGTTCTAATGGGTCCATATAGGTCCATGTGTAGAAGTTGCAGTGGTTTTGTAGTGTCCAGATTTGTTTTGGCTGAAAAAGAAGTTTTCATTTGTTTTCCACATTGACATGTTTTGCACAGCTTGTCTTTCTTGAAGGAAATTTTAGGAAGACCTTAGACTAGGTTTGAGTTTGCCAATTTGGAGATGCTTTTGAGGTTAAGGTGAGCCAATCTTTTGTGACACAACCATGACATATCAGACTAACTATAGGACATCAGGCAGTAAGCATTTGATGATTCCACAATCTCTAAGTTTAGACAGTAGAGATTTCCTTTTCTTGTTCAAGTGAGGATGACTTTGTGGTTGTTCTCTTTGACAATGCAATGACTCTTTGAACAAACAACATAATATCCCTTGTCACAAATTTGACTGATGCTAATCAAATTGTGTTTGAGACCTTCTACATAAGACACATTTGTGAAAATAATGTCTTTATTAATAAGGTTTCATGATCCTTTGACTTTGGCTAGAGAATTATCATCAAAAGTTACATTTGGACCATTTTTAGGGGAATATTGTTGTAGCCATTCTTTTTTGTAAGTCATGTGCCTGCTGCATCCACTGTCCAAGAACAATACTCCTTTCCTAGGTACCTACAAAACCAAAATAAAATTTATGATACCATTTTATTCTTTTGGGTCCAAAGGATTAGATATTCTTTGGTACCCTAGCTTTGTTCATTGATCTCTTTCTGAAAAATTGGTTCAGGGTATTATAGTATGACATGATTTACATCATATAGGGTGTAAGCACAGGTGGTTGGGATGCGTTGAAGGAATAATTTTGGAGAAAAGGTTTGGTTGTGATTCTAGTGATACTGAGGTTGGCTATGGAAGGTGTTTAAATATGATGGTCTTGGTGAGTTATTTTGACTAGCAAGACTCTTTCCATTTGAGTATTGCCAATTGGGTCTTTGCTGTCTGGAGTATTTATGTTCATTGTAGAATCTTTGTTGTCTAGGTGATCTTTGCTATCCAGAAGATCTTCACTGTCCAGAAGATCTTTGCTGTCTGTTTTCTTTCTGCTCTTTGATTCCCTTTTGTTGCCAGATGTATTTACTTCTATGTGATGATTTGGTTCCTCCTTTTAGTTGGCTTGTGGTTTCATTATCTTCTCTTTCTTTCTTTGAATCTTTTTTTTTTTTTGATTTTACTGGATAGAAGGGTTTTTGAACTTTGACATAATTCATACTTTCAAGAACCATCTTCTCAATGGCTTTTTCATCAGTGGGAGGGGTATATATTTTTAGAGTGGGATTCTCTGCTCCAATTCCTGATTTATCACTAGGATGTATTTGGTTGTAATGAAAAAGAGACACAGCATCTCCTGATTTATTCCAGGAATCAATTTTCTTTCTTAGAGCTTCATATTCTTTTTCAAGATTTATGACTCTTTGATTGTTTTCCTGGGAGCTTGAATTCTCAGCTGTTAGATCACTTTTTTTCTTTTCAAGAATAAGACATTGTTCTTTTAATCCTTGATTGGCTTTCTCGAAATTTTCAGTGGTTTTGGTTTGGGATAGGTTGTCAGTGACCAATGAAGCTAACCTAGTTTGGTGTCTCTTGACTTGAATTAAAAGGGTGCAAACCAGTTGTTTAAAACCATCAATATTTAATGAGTTAAAATTATGTACCTCTTTTAGTTCTTCTGCAACTGCCAGTGCTTCAAGATCTTCTTCATTGTCTGATTCTTCATCTTCTCCTATTATTAGGCACATCATAGCCTCTTTTCCTTCACTATCAGAGTCACTTGAGTCATATTCTTCATCACTAAATTTTCATGAATCATCAATCATTACTTGTTCTTTATTCCTATCATTCTTGTTTTTAGAACAATTGTAGCAATTGCATCTAGAATTGTGAATGATTTCCTTTGAATAGATCAATTTCTTTGTTGTTTGATTGTCCTTTAGTTTCTTTGGTTCAGGACATTCAGATGAGTAGTGACCAATATTTCCACAGTTGTAACATTCAATTTTCTTCTTTTGATTCTCTTGATCTGATGTAGATGGACTGTATTTTCTATCAAATGTTTTCCTATGTGTTTTCATGGCATTTCTGACAGCCATGGATATGAGACTTGGTATATCTCCTTATGAAATAGGTTTGTTTGCAGTGTGGTTTACTTTCTGAAGGGCATTGAAGACCATGGTGTCAATGTCCTGTTGAGTGATAGGTTTGTGTGTAGTTTCTTGAGTAGCTAAGGCAAGAGTTTGTGAAATGGAGGGAATAGGTTGAATTGTTATCATTCCTTCTAGTTCATAAGCCTCAAGCTTTCTAAAATATTGTTCGACAGTCATGGTACTCCATTCTGCTCCTTCTCTATTGGGTAATGCTACCTTCTCGTATTCTTGTGGAAGGTTAGAATATATTTTGAGGCATAGGTCTTGATTTTCAAATGTTTTTCCATGATCAGCAATGGATCTGACAAGGTCCTCAAACCTTGGTTTAGCAGCACTAACCTTTTCACTAGGATAGAATATAAAGTGGTATAGTTACCTAAGCAAGTTATACAAATTTTGAGTTCTAACACTAGTGTGTTTAGTGAATTTGATATGAATAAGTTCCCATGCAGATTTTGCAGTTGGTTCTTTAGCAATTTCTTGTGCTAGAGAGTAATTCACACTCTTTTGAAGTTTGTTTTTGACTTTTAGATTAGCACTGATTAATTGCCTTTCATATTCAATCCAGTTTCTCTTGGGATTTCATTTTACTGTTGTCACCATTTGTATCTGGTTGGATTGGATAGGTGAACTCATTTTCTAGTGCATACCAGTTTCAAATGATGTTTGCATCAAGGTAGGTTTTGATTTTTGATGCATATATTTCTAAAGAAGCACAGTCATCAATGTGTGGAATGTCTTTCTTATTATTTCTTCTTGGTTGGGGCATGTTGGGTTGAAAAAGGATCCTTCACAAGTTGTTAGACTTTTGATGGTGAAGACAAACTCTGATACCAATTGAAAGTCCCTGTTTACTTGATCAACTAAAAGAAGATCAAACTAAAAGAAGATCAGGCAATTAAGCTTTGGCGGCTAAGATTGATTCTTACCTGTTAGATATTAACTGATTAGATAACAAGAGTATAATGTGTTGCGGAATAAATAAAGTGAAGTAGATTCATGGAATATACCAATTAATTTGATAGGTTAACAACATGAGTCTGAAGTGCATTCACTAGGATGATTCATGAAAATGTAGGGAGGATATGATGCATTAGTAATTATTATCCTTTTTTTTTAAATCTAAAATATGAAGTACTCGTGATTTTGTTTATGTTTTCAATTGTCATTGATATTCATTCACTTATGAAGATTTGCTTTTCTGTATACGCATGACAGGATTGGAGACTTGATGATGTCTTTTTGATATTCAACTTCAACATCAACTTCAACTTCTAAACTTCGATGTTTTAGACTAGATTATGGCAAAAAAAAAATATTACACTTTTGTACATATTTAATTTCAGACAAATGCTTAATAGTAGCAAATGCTTTATAAAAATAATTGTTAGATTTGACTTTATAGAATGAATTATTTAGGATTTTTGTTTAAGAACTTATATCACCATTTTTGGATTTTTATGAAAATTTATGCATTACGGTTAAAATGGTCATTTAAATCTTTTATTGCTACTAAATGCAGTACAATGAATATATAGTACACTAGGTTTTATAACTAAAAAATGTCTATGTATCACAGTTTTGAATTGTGTTACAAATATGAAAAACACACATTATGGTATCATTTGTCACGTTAATTACCAATACAAATAATGATTTATATGTCGCACATAACTTTTATGACAGTTCCAAATTGTCACAAGTATTAAAAATTGCACCGTTTTTTAATGTCACAACAACCGTGACAAATAAAAAAATAACATATATCACACTTATTGTGCTACGGTTTTTAACCGTGGCCATAACCGTAGCAAATACTATTTTTCACGGTTTAGAAAACGTAGAACAGTATAAGCGATGCTCACAAAAGCATCGGACGTAAAAATGTGACAAAACCGTGGTAAATACTATTAGCCACGGTTTTATCTACTTTTACCACGGTCCGACAACCGTGGCTAAAAACCTTTATTCTTGTAGTGCAAGGTTGAGCTCAAGAAGAGTAGAAGGGCAAAAAGGTTGGTTCCCATAAAAGGAGGATACATTGATAGAGGAACTCTGGGAGACATAGACCGAGAGGTTATATACTCCATGTCCGCTCTCCCAGAGGCAAGAGCCAACCCCCCAGCAATCATAATAGACTCCCTCCATAACCGTGAAATAAGCGACCTCTTGCATAATGATAAGCTCGAGGAAGTGGTAATCAATTTCCAATATCTCGAGCAAACAGTTAAGGTTGGGCTGGAAATTCATCCGGAGGAAAGGAGGATCCTAATAGAATTCCTCTGGAATAACTGTGATGTGTTCGCGTGGAGGATGGAAGAAATGCAAGGAATCAGCGAGGACGTGATCTACCATAAAATTAACGATAATTCCACCTTCAAACGCATACACCAGAAATTGAGGTATTTCTCTCCATAAAAGGAGATGGCGATCAAAGAAGAGGTCGAGAAGCTACTTAAGGCCGGGATAATAAAAGAAATATCATATCCTAAGTGTATGGCAAATGTAGTCTTGGTGAAAAAAGCCAATGACAAATGGAGGATGTACGTTGATTTCACCAATCTCAACAAAGCATGCCCCAAAGACTGCTTCCCTATTCCCCGCATTGACCGTTTGGTAGATTCGATAGCCGCACACAGTGTTCTAAGCTTCATTGATGCGTACTCCGGCTATCATCAAATCAAAATGTCTCCCGAAGACGTCTCCTCCGTAGATTTCATCACTGCAGGCATGATGTACTGCTATACAATGATGTCCTTCGGGCAGAAAAATGCAGGAGCCACCTACCAACGGATGGTCAACATTGTCTTTAAGGACTAATTGGGCTGAAATCTTGAGGCCTATATAGACGACATGGTCATAAAGACAAGAGAGAATTCCCACGAGCTCGACGTGGAAGAAACATTCTCCAAATTGCGTCGCAACAATATGAAACTAAACTCCCTTAAATGTGCATTTGGGGTAAAAGCGGGCAAGTTCCTAGGATTTATGGTCAACTAGCAAGGAATTGAAGCTAACCCAAAAAAAAATCCAAGCGCTGTTATTCATGAAGCCTCCTGCATGCGTGAAAGATGTGCAAAAATTCAATGAGCGCATAACCACACTAGGCCGCTTCATCTCGCGGTCTATAGAGAGATGCCTCCCCTTCTTCAAAACTCTTAAAGGGGGAAGAAAGCTGATGAGTTCACGTGGAACGAGGACTGCGATCTTGCTTTTGAAGAAGTGAAGAAATACCTCGGGCAGCCCCCTCTACTCAGCAGCCCGGTGCTCGAGGAAGAACTTTTTCTGTTTTTGTTTTTAGCGGTCACTGATTTTCTGTTTTTGTTTTTAGCGGTCACTGATTTGGCAGTAGCCGTTGTTCTTGTATGAGAGGAAAATAACTCTCAAAAACCATTTTATTATGTATCAAAGGCGTTGTCCGCCGTAGAAGGTCGTTATCTTATTATAGAAAAATTAGCTTACGCCTTGCTTGTATCTGCTCGAAAATTACGAGCTTATTTTTCGTCACATCCCATAACTGTACTTAGTAAGGCCCCACTTAGAAAGGTTTTACATAAACCAAAATCCTCGGGGAGGATGCTAGCATGGTCTATAGAGCTCACTAAGTTCCAGATCACCTACTCCCCCGAAAGGACCATCAAAGCACAAGCCTTAGCTGATTTTGTGGCAGAAACATCATTTAAACTAGCGGACAGCGACCTGGGAAAAAGAAAGAGGGCAGAATCCCAAGAAGCCCAAGAAAGCTTAGAATCAGAGATTGTACCGCCCAAAGAACGTCCAGAAGAAGTATGGACTTTGTTCGTGGACGGATCTGCGAGCAAGTTAATAGTGGAGCGGGCATACTCTTGATCGCGCCCTGCAGGGAGAAATTTAATAGAGCTTTGAGATTTAAGTTTGAAGCATCAAACAATCCGGCTAAGTATGAAGCGATAATAGCAGGCATGAAACTAGCCAGAGACTTGGGAGTTCAAAATATTGAGATAAGTAGTGACTCTCAGCTCATAGTGAACCAAATCAAGGGGGAATATGACACAATCAACCCAATTCTAGCTAAGTACTGCAGTCTAGCCAAATCCCTTCTCAAAAGCTTCGTATACTATGAGCTGAACCAAGTAATTAGAGAGGAAAACATGGAAGCAAACCTCCTCTCCAGAATTACAGATCAGGAAATCGAAGGCATATTTGCGGACTGCCAAATAGAGTTCGCAAAAACACCTGCTATAGATCAGATCCAGATCAATAACATTGAGGATCAAGAAAGGGATTGGGTAGATGAAATCAGAGATTACTTCAAAAAAGAAACCCTCCCCAAGGACCAAGTAAAGGCTAGACACATCAAAATGGTGTTCACGAAATACACGATCCTAGATGGAGTATTATGTCGGCGATCATTCACCAAGCCTTTGCTAATATGTCACAAAACTCATATGGTCACCAATTTACTCTACGAAGTCCATGAAGGAGTTTGTGGCAGACATCCGAGTGCTCGTACTCTCTCGGACAAGATTAAATTCAAAGGGATTTATTGGCCAACAATGAGGAAAGATGCCGAAGAGTACGTTCAAAAATGTGATAAGTATCAGCGGTTTGCGGACATTCCTAGACTCCCATCAACAGAGCAGACTTTGGTTATACCATCGTAGTCGTTTGATACTTGGGGGATTGATCTAATAGGACCGTTCCCAACTGCCCAAGGAAGTATTAAGTATGTAGTAGTGGTCGTGGAATATTTTACAAAGTGGATAAAAGGAATAGCTTTGGCCACTATCTTCGAGGAGAATGTTATCAATTTTGTTCACGATCACATCTGCTGTAGATTTGGAGTTCCAAGAGCAATAGTCTCGGACAATGGCACTCAGTTCACTGCAAAATTCACTGCGAAATGTGAGAGAATGAAAGTTCAACATCGCATGTCCGCAGTAGCTTATCCGCAAGGAAACGGTCAAGATGAGGCCGCAAACAAGTTAGTTCTCTCTGCCCTAAAGAAAAACTTGAAAGGGCGAGGAGGACTTTGGTTAGACGAGCTCCAGATCGCACTATGGGTTGTCCGCACCACAATCAGAAATTCAACGGGAGAAACCCCTTAGTCAATTACTTATGGATCAGAGGCAGTTGCTCCAGTAGAAGTAGCCTTACCATCTTACAGAGTCACTTACTTCGATGAGTCTCAAAATGAGGCAAATAGGAGATATGACTTAGACGATCTTTTAGAAAAGAGAATGTGGGCAAGTGAAAAAATGGTGAACTACAAGCAGAAAACCAAGAAGCATCATGATAAGAGAGTGAATAAGAGAAGTTTTTTAGTTGGGGATTGGGTTCTAAAAAATGTTTAAGTCCAAGGGATCCAAACCGGCTTCCACAAACTCTCCCCAAAATGGGAAGGTCCATACGAGGTTACCCAAATCATCAAGGAGGAAACCTACAAATTGCGGACAAGAGAAGGAAAAGACCTCAAGAACGCTTGGAATAGCAATCATCTTAGGAAGTATTATTTTTAAATCTTTGTATTGTAAACAGATGATAAGATGATAGAGGCAACAAATGTATAAATAGCAAGACATTTTTTGCATAAAACTGTTGTAGAAGCTGTTGTAGCAATATTCCCACAGCCGAAATGGCAAAGGTGAATGCCCGAAAAAAAAAGCGGATGCCAGTAGGTGCAAGGGCCAATATAAGAGCCCCTACATGCTGATGCGCAAAGTTCTCTTAAGATCGCACGCCTATACGTATAAAGGCTATCAATCCCGTACACGATCCCGAACAAGACTCCCAGTCTTGTCCGCGTGAACCACCAATAGTGGATATAGATGCCCGTGGGTACAAAGGCCAAAATAGTGCCCAGACCCACAAAATGCGTGTAGGCCTCATTGGTTGTTGATCGCACGCATGTACGTATAAAGGCCAACATATAAGCCATACATGATCGCCACAAGACTCCAAAGTGTCAAACCGGGTGAACCACCAATAGTGGATACAGATGCCGACACCGGCTGACTCATGCCATTGCGCGGACTATAGCTTCACGGCCACAAATCTGCATGCCTAATTGAAAGTAGCTTGCCTTGGCTCTTTCGAATTATTCCACGGACTTGAAAATCTAAATAAGCTTAAGTGGAGGGGAGTGATCAAAAAAAGTTTAGACCCAAATAGACGAAATGGGGTCAAAACCAAGAGATCGTCCAAGGCCATAACAAACGCGATCATAGAGAAAAGTGTTGACTCTCACGAAAAACATAAGCGATTTTAAATAAAGAGTTATCAACTCATAAACGCGGTCAGCAGGCATTACCATGCCCGTGACTGCGACATTGAGTCAGAAATAACTATTCAAAGGTCGTACAAAGCTGTAAAAAGGAAAAGCAAGAATACAAGCTCAAGAAAAGTATTGATATAAGTATCAAAAGTATTCAAGCATTGCAAAAACTTTACGGCATAAGACAAGAATAGTTAAGAAAATGCTTTCTATTAATGGATTCAAATTATTTACAAAAGGCTACAAATCTATAGTATAAATTAGAGCTTGTACTTGCTACAGTTCTTTGAACAGTAGCAAGTGCCGAAATTCCCATTTTACCCTCATACATTTGTCCCTTTCCCATTTTGCCCTTAAAAAAAATAATTTTTTTTTAATTAAAGAAAAAAAAAAGTGTCCTCGGACACGGGCTTAATTAAAAAAAAAAATTACGTGTCCTCGGACACGGGCTTATTCTAGTCTATTACAAAAAAAAAAGAAAATCCTAAGCTATAGGTTGAGTAGACATGGGATCAGCTGATTGAGCTTCAGGCGCAGGAGTAGAAGAAGGGAGGTTTTCAGTTATTTCAAAAAAAGCTGGAGCAGGAGCTGGTTCAGTAGGAGCTAGAGCAGGAGCTTACCGCGGTTGAAAAAGATCACTGACCGCAGGCTCGTTGGGAAACAGGTGAGCAGCAGCTTCATCATAGGACAACTCTTCCAGGCCAAACCTCATCTTGTCAATTTTATCTATGAGGCCTGGAATAGTGACCGCGGCCACAGGAGGCAAGGAAGAGGCTGCTGCAAGCTCCAGGTTGCCAATCTCCTCCTGAGCCAGAGGGACTAGAGCATGCCCGGGCAGACAATGAGCATCTATGGAAATCAATGAGCCAATCAAGGCCAATTGTTCCGTAGAGAACTTGCCCGTGGTAGCAAAGTTCCTTAGCTGCGTCTTGCAGCCGTTCTCATATTGAGCAGTGGCTTCCGCCATCAGCTCATCCTTGTACTCCTGGGAGTTTCTGAACTCCTCAGCCCCCTCCTTGCGAGCAACAGACAGTTGGGCATCCTTCTCTAGTTCGAACTGATTCAGAGGAAGCAGGTCATCAGAAATATTATCCACCTTAGCCTCCAAGGCCAGAATCTGCTGCTTGGAGGCCTCCAACCTGTCCAAAAGCTCCTTATTCTTCTTCTTTAGCATCTCCTTCTGCCTGCACAGTTCATCCCGCGTCCCCTTTGCCTTGTCCAGAGACTTATTAGCCACATCAAACCGGCCAATAAAGCCCTTCAGATCTGCCTCCTTCTTAGTTAAGGACTCCGTCAGATTCCTCACCTTCTCCTCTGCCTTCATTAAGGCCTTGGACTTTTCAGCCCAAATCCTGGTTTGCTCAGTAGGTGGTGGCCTGCTCGTCAGATATTTCTCTCAGTCGAATGACCTTGTTGCTCAACTACAAAAAAGATAGTTTCGATCAGTAATCAGTCCGAAAAGGAATGATATGGAAATAAAAAGAAAGCTATGTTTACCTCCGTGACCGAAAGGCCAATATCACCCATCAGGGCAGATGCATTCTCCTTGGCCCTCACGTTCTTGTATAAGTATGGGGCATAGATCCGGCTCAGGAGACCTAGCCCTATTTTTGATTGGAAACCTCTGCGGGCATAGAGAGCCACCCCCTTGATTTCAGGCACATTCCTGAGCTTGTTCTTCAAGCCCCAGGCAGCTTCATGCTAGCCAACGGGCAGAAGAGGAAAATAAAGAGAACATACTGTGCCCCCTCATGCTGTTTGTCCTTGCCCGCACCTTTAATATCAGAGGCAGACCTCTTCTTGTTCTGATCAGTGGGACCGATTGCAATTGTCCGATCAGAAGCAGGAGGACTGGGGCCGCGGACAGGTGCCGGTGAAGGCCTTTGGGAGGCAAAGGCAGATCCTTCGTTTGAGGAATTCCCTTGACTCCGGACAGTGGAACGCCAGATGATTTGTCAACGACGGGCAGAGAAACGCCCACTGGGCTACTTTGCCTAAGGCCACTTGCCTGGCCGCCTCCTCTTTTTCCTCTTGGCGGTTTTTATTTGCCTTCATTTGAGCAGTAGAAAGCTTAGGGCCATCACAGGAATATTTAGCTGGATCTACTCTGAAAGAAAAAAGAGTTTGATTAGAGAATAGTACCAATAATGAGAAGCAATTAAGCAGTTCATCAAAGACAGAAAAAGGAGACCGATCCATTCTGGAGGTTCACAGACCGCGCCCATCATATAGGTCTTACAGTTGGCCTCAAAGTCATAAAATTCATGAACCCTCCAATAAGGATCAAGAAGGAAGGGCCCAATGGCCACCCTAGGGGCATAGTAGTAACCCTCCCTATGAGAAGCCACCCCTAAGAAATTTAGCAACGGCTCGTTATTGATGATCGCGCTCACATCAAAAACCAGTTGTACCCTCTAGGTCATAAACTGGGCTAGATGGACAGATAGAGCAACTTGAAGCTCTTCAGATGCATCCGAGTTTGGGTAGGAGCAAGTAGAAACCCTAACGCGAACACGATTCTCCAGTCTGGCAAACGGCCACCCAAACCTGGACTCAATGACAAGGATATGCTTCTGGTTCTACTGGTCAAATTTATTGGTAGGGGAAGAGAAATTCCGGGCAGAATTGTTCTTAGTTTTCAGCCCAAGGTTTCCGTTGGTTATTTGGTTGGAGTAGAAGGCATAGAGCCTAGAGAGGGAAGGTTTAAAACCCAAAACCCTGTACACCGCTATGAAGGACACAAGTGCTCGAATAGCATTGGGGGTTAAGTGCATGGGAAGGCAGCAGTTGAAATTGAGAAATTTGGAAATAAATGGATCAAGGGGAAGTCTCAGTCCGTTCTCAAACTGGACCCCGTAGAAAATGAAGGCTCTATTATCCCCACGGACATCTGCCACCGTCTCAGGCCTCAATTTCCCCTTCACCTCCATTTCTTGAAGAGAGTGAACACGGAAACAGTTGGGATCAACTGCATATGTTTTGTACAGCTTAGAATCCAAGTCCGTGGGGGTCACATTTTTGGCCTTCCTCTTTTGGCCGTGACCAGGATTTGAGGCACCAGCATGGCTCTTGCCGTGGGCAACGACGTTACCCTCCGGTCCTTCCTCAAAGGCATCAACGATCATGGTTTCCTTCTGGGCCGTGCCTGCAACCATGCGGTCTTTCTCCTCGCGGTCATTTTCCTCGGTCTCCGCGCTCTCAGAGCCAAAGAGACTGGTAGATGACCCCCCTTGAGGGCTCCTCTCCATCTCCATCCTCCTCCATACCTTCACCATCATCACCACTACTATCTAGATTCACAACAGGGATAGATTGGTCCGCAGTCTGGATATCGGGATAAATGGTGTTGAAAGGTTCCACATCTAAGGGAAGGCTCCAGTCTTCAGCGGCCAGGCAAGGGTCCACATTCATCTCGTTATGGTCCATTAGGGCAACATTTTCCTAATCAGTTATCACTCCGGGATTATGAATCGCTTTCCTCACCAGTTCAATAGCCCTCTCAATGGGCTCACGGTCACGATGAAACCTGTTCAAAAACCCCATTACAAAATTCTTTAAACGGTTATAATAACCCAACACCACCATATCACCATTCACAACCAACTTTCTCTGGGCCTCCCACAACATGGGTGGGACACAATTCCCCCATTGATACTTAACTAAAAAATAGGTGAAGCATTCTAAGGATAACCTAATCCTAAAGTGGGCAACCTTCCTATAGATACCCCTGAGATTTTACAAATAGCAAAGGTATCTGGATAGTTGTTGTCACCAATTCTAAAGGACGGACTGGAACAAAAGTACGGGTCTTCATCAATCCTAAGAAGCAGAAATAGAGACGAAGAAAGAAATTAAATACAGCTATTAATTACGGAAGAAGATTGGGAGAAGGAAAACGCTAAGGAAGGCAACAAATTTCTCTCTCTCTAAAGCAGTGATAGTTTGAAAACGATAAAAGGGTTTGAAGGGAAAATGGTTTGGTATTTATAGGCCTACCTATACGGGTCGACCCGTATTAAATAGCCCACAGACCATTCCCCTCGAATCATGAACCGGCGCCAACGCTTTGTATTTTGAATTTTTGCCGATTGGCAATTAATGGCGCCTCTTGGTTAGTGACACGTACCCTCCGTACCTGACATGCATTGGCGTTTCACCTGCTAAGGGCCCCACCAGCAAAACCGGGAAGCAGAGAAAAAAAGTTTCTACAAGCTTCCACACGTGCCTCTCACATGCGCAAATTTGCAAGGGAGGCAGAACAAAACCAGCAAAAAAACACAACACTGGTGACCGCAAAACAGCGATCTGACAGAAGATCGAGCCTAGCAAATATAGCTCCTCGCTCAGAAAATTAAAAATCTCTCACTTGGTGCTAGGGGCCACTGATGAGCCCGGACCGTTTCGACCGGACCCAAGCTCGGTCTGGTCCAAAGGCCAAGTATGACGTGGCATACCCTAGACCGCCAGATTCAAGACCGCGGACAAATAAACCATCAGGGTCAAGACCGCGATCCTCTCAGGCCGTCCCAGTCAAGACCGCGGACAGCCAGACCGTCAGTGGGGTGACCGCGGGAACTGTGACTGCTCCATCCGTGCCTACGTCAATATCATTGACCGCTCCCAAGATGTTGACTGCGGTCTCATACCAGACTCCCAGTTATCTCAATAGACTCCCGGATAAAGTCAAATCTCATACAGCAAGTTTCCTAACGTGATCTGACATACAGAAGCCGGCTTATTCCCATCACATTGAATGCGGCTCAGCTACTATGTCATTTAATGTGTCGTGCCAACTCTCCCAAATACATGGCTCCTGTCCACATCAACGACATCCGGGCAAGTGAATCTTGCTTTACTGGCAGGTCCAATCCGATGCGGACACGTGTATCTGGTCAAAGACTAAGATGCCCCTTAAGGCTGACCTCATGGCTTACATCAACAAGCAGCTCTCCATCACCTATAAGTAGAAAGCCCTTGTCCCCTTGGACAAGGTAAGTTCCAAATTGACATTGTAAGTCACATTGTCTAAACCCTAAGCACACAAACACTCCAAGACATTCCAAAGTCTTGTTCTCAGGATATTATATCCTCTGAGATATCTTACTCTCACACCCGAGGACCTGAGTTGGAGTAACATCCAGCTTTGACCTTAACGGTGCTCGTTTCCTGTGTTGTGTTCTAGGTACCATTCAAATATCCTGTCAGATATCCTACCTTATATTTAGACCCCATAATACGTGGCATCATCAGCATACAAGGAAAATTAGTTTTGGATGTGATTGCCTTTTTGGAATTTGTGACACAAAACATAATAAAGACTAAAGAGCACTTGGAAAACTTAAATCAAGCACACATTTGGGAGATTTAACCACCAAAAAATATACTGGAAGGAAGCAGATCTACAAGTTACATGATTTCAAAGGCAAAAATGTTTTTGAGACAGAGCATTCAACATAAACCAGAGAAAAAAATATTTCTTTCGTGTCAATTGGATCTATTGAAATCACACCAATCTCTACTAAGATTATCACAATAATTTATTAAATGAATCATGCAGCATCTAACAACAACAAATCAAGAGAAAATATTAAAAAAAGTGTAATCTAAATTCAACGCGATGAACATCAAGGAGGTGAAAGATGTTTACTACTTAGGAGGAGGCTTAACCGATACATCACCGGTTACGAGCCTAGGAGGAGGTGATGTTCTGCCTGCTGCCTCACCGGTTAGACAACCGATTGAGATGCCCTCAACCGATGTATTTGCTGAACCGGTTGTGGTGGAGAAGATGGATACTGCTGATGATATTCAACTACAAGAGGTTTTGGCCAAAAGTCTGTTTGAAAGTGAATTGGACCATCAACGGTCATCTGCAGTAAAAGAGATAGCCACTCAAGCTGCCATTCAAGACAGTCTTCTCGTCAATCAAGCTAGTGCCCAGCTCAAGGGTAAATATGTTGAGGAAGTTGATCCAATTTTTGAAGAGCAGGATCCCATACTTTCTGATTTTTTTGAAGAGGATGATGATATAGAGTTTCATACTCCTGAGCCTTTTGAATATTATCCCTTTGACCCTGCTCATCCTCCTGCTAACTTTGATTTCTCAGTCGACCTGAAAGAGTTGATGTCCACAAAGAACAACTATACCTCCAGAGATGCATTCCCCGGTTGTCAAATGGGATGATCTTATTTGAAATTCATGAGAAAGTTACCAGTCATAGCCGTCTACAACCGATCCCCATGCCTCCATCCTTAGCCAATGAGCTTTAACAAAAAAGGAGGTTGGACAGAATGCAAACATTTATGTATGTGGTTAAGACAATGAAAGTGGGTGCTCTTCCAGTTGATACTCCTCCTCACCAGACCAACACCAAGGGAACAGGTGAGACCAGATTGAGATTTCAAAATCCCAAAATCTTAAGGTTGAAGAAAAGAGCTGCTCCTCCTAAAAATGCTAATTTTATTCCTGGAAAGGCTAAGCAGAAACTGGTCCTAGACATCCCGCCAAACGGCTATACTATATCTCTTCTCAGCAAGCTCAGTCAGGCTTAATCAAGATTTCCAATGGCTACCTCGATCGATTGAATCTTCCCTTCAAACCGACAATCTTTTTATCCGTTATTTAACTGTCAATGGTCGTATGACCAACGTGTTGGAGTTGCACATTTTTGCTTGGACTTTTAAAGTGACCAAAATGGTTAGTTTTATGCCCCAAGTGCCTCAATTATCTTTAAAAACAGATGATGGGAGTGTTAGACCTCAAATCAACATCAGATATGCCTCCCAATTGATCAACATGTTGAGGTTGGCTCACTTGGTTAGGGTAAGGTAACAAGCCATTCCTTTTGCTGGCCAGGCTGCAGAGATGATGGCCTTAGATTTTGAAAAGGCCAAAGAGATAGATTGTGCCATGGACTTGAGCCTAGTCAATAATGGATTTAATACTCCGGTCGTGGTTGTCTCTGAATCTGATGAAGATGTTTAAATGGAAGCCCCTCCAACCGGTCAAGCTGCCACAATCAGTCTCTTTGCCTCAATTGTCCCTCTGTCAACCGATATTCCCTCTCTTACCGGTCTCCCTCCTTCAACCGATGTACCAACCGATCTGGCTTCTCTCTCCGTCGGTCCTATATCCTCAATCGATAATGTCATTATGTCTACTCTTCCACCGGTTGATGATCCCTCCTTGCCTGAAGTAATAGTGCCATCAGTTGATGATTTAGAAGCTGATCTGTGTAGGCCAACAATTGACTACAAGAAATTGTACTATTTACAGTGGCTTGCAGCTGCCGTATATAGTAAGAGAGACCGCCGTAAATACTATATACGGCGGCTGATCGACGTTTTATTTGGCGCCTTATGTGGTGGCGCCGTATTTGTATTTACGGCAAATATTACCACCGTAAATACAAATACGGCGGATATACAGGTCGCCGTATATGATGAACTACAATTACGGCGGATGTAGAGGCCACTGTATATTATGAAATGCAAATACGGCGGATGTGGAGGCTACCGCATATGATAAGGTCGAGCACCTATATAACTCGGTCGAGCATGCTTATACAGTAGCTTCCCAAAAATCTAAACGCTTCGCTCGACTGATTCCTTAAGCCTGCTCGGCCGAGCACTTGCATAGAATTACGGCAGATATAGTGGCCGCCGTAAATAATTAGGCTTCGCTCGGCCATGTTTTAGGCCCTGCTCGGCCGAGCACTCCCTGAATCAGCCAAATGTCAGATATAAATATCATACCAAACCTGTAAATAAATATGCACTTTACGACAATCAAAGCATTTCATAAATGTAAATATACACCGAGAATTAGAAAATGACAACATAAAACAGAACAAGTGGCAGGTATTTCTTTCAAAAAGAAGGGCCTTCTCAGAATTAAGTATCCACAATATGTCAACCCCTTCAAATCTACCAAAATTATCAAAGATTTGAGTTAGTATCATGTAATTGACCCCACTCAAGAAATCAGAAAAATCAAAAACATAATAGTGAAGAGTCGCCAATACATGTTTTGTCCAGTTACAACACACACACATGCACAATAACAACAAACAGTAATGCCAAAAACCAACAACCACAATCCAGATGGTACAAGGCAAGATAGATACAAACTGTCATATAATGGGAAGGAGTCATGAAAACTGAGTATTATGTTTCACAAATTGTGAATCAAGCAAACACCTCATGATACACAAGCATAAGTTTAAAGATGTGTTTTCGTACTACTATAAATTTAAAATCATACGGAGCACTTACTTGTTTGATCTATATATCACACAAATTCTTATACATGAAAGGGGGAGGAGATATGAACATTTTCTCTTCTATTTCTGGGCTCTACCTACTAATACATACAACAGGTTCCCGACAATACATGAATAACAACAACAAACTATTCACATGTAACCACCTCAAGTCTACTTTTGAGAGAGAATACAGCAACACTTTTAGTCCTCGACCAAATTTGCACAAGCAACTATTATAACTTTGGCAGATTTGAGGGTTTCATAAATGGGTGTAGCTGAGAAGAACAGTGTCACAAAAAAATCAAGAAATTTAATAAGAATGTAGCTTTAAGTGAGACTTTTGAACAGTGTTGAACAATGATTTGCTCAACACCGATTTGAATAATCATTGTATGCATGGAAAATACCAAGAAATGAATCAATAATACTCATCTCAAATCCTTTCATTCTAACTATAATCCAATGCAAATTCAATTTATGTCACTCCCCAATTTCAAGAATGAGTGATGCGCTCATAACCGGCTTCTATAATACAGAGAATGCAACAAAAAAGAGAAGTAACGCAATATTAAGATACATGAAGTATTGGATGCCTGCTCAGATCGTCAACTGCCTCCCTTCATCGATGAAATTCATTAGGTTTTGGGAAATTTCTCAAACCCTATGTTAAAATGGGACAGGTGACGATTTTAAGGAGAAGGAAAAATCCGACGCCGTCAGAGAGAGACAGAGGGCAACGCTAATGGAATTGGAGATTTTGATTACCTGAAGATGACGAGGGCGACGTTAAGATGAGATGGGTTCTTCACCGTTTTCACTGGTCGACATTAAGATGATTGAGAATCATACCCTAGAGTTTTTGGTGAACGCCAGGTTTTGAGAAATTTTTGTTTTTGCACGAACAATAGAGAGGGAATTTTGGGGAAATTTCATTTTGCGGTATATATTAATATAAACAGTGGGCCCCGTATGAGCCGCCGTATATAATAATATATACGAAGGCCCCCGTATGAGCCCCCGTATATAAGGTAGTTAAATACGGCAATTATTAAATTCGCCGTATATAAGTTTTCTATTCACAGCGGCTCCGTGTTAACCGCTGTATATATTAGTTATATACGGCGGCTCCTTGTTGATCACCGAATATATTAGTTATATACGGCGGCTCCGTGTAGACCACCATATTATACTGCGGTAAATAACAAACATTCTTGTAGTGATTGTGAATGATTTGTTGGAGTTGCATGATGCAATGATTAATGGTCTTGCTAAGTCCAATCAGGAGGAGGAAGGAAGAAGAATGACAAGAGTTGAAACTAGGTTTGCCAAAGCTATTGGCAATTTTGTTGAGAAATTGAATAAAAAGGATGCTACAATAATTGATCTTGTTAAGGAGCTGACTAACTCAACAAATACAAACAAGCAATTATGTGATGAAGCCATAGCAGTCCAAACAAACCTGCTTGAAGCCACAGAAGAGTTGAAGAAAGCCAATCAATAAATTTGTGACCTGACTTCTCAACTCAAAGATTCCCAAACATAGCTGGTCAAGGTTAGAGCCCAAAATGAGATTCTGATGAAGCTTGCTACTAATCGGTCCGAAAAGTATGAAAAGAAGAAGAGGAAGAGAGAAGGAATCTAGGGAAGCTAAGAGATCCAAATCTGAACCGATTGCAGTTTCGTCGGCTACACCATCTAAGGAAAAGGATGATCAGTCAAAGGACCATTCAACCGATCCTGCTCCTGATGCTGCTGCTTTATAGAATGTAACCGATGACATATGTGTCTTTTCTTGCTTGTCAACCGGTTGCATCTTTATCAATGAGAATCTCTTTCCCTCAATCTCTTTCATTTCAAAGTTTAATGTTTACTTTCTTGAATTTCTTTTATATTTCTGTGAATGATTACACTGCTACTAACTCTTTCATCTACAGGTTATTTCATTCCTTCATCTCTTTAAGTTTATTTGTTTTCATTGTATAGCTTTTCATAGGTTACATCAAGTTGTCACATGACTTAAATGACAAAAATTAAAGATAAACTCTTGATCATTCATTCACTAAGTTAAGATAGATGTATACCTAGAATGATTGAAATTAAGCAATTAGGAGGTGATTGTTAGTTAAATATATGCATAGCTTATGAATTGTTTAATTTCTTGAATTTCCTTTATAAAAATATTATTTTTAAGAAATATTAATTAATTAAGAAAAAGTTAATTATTTTAGAAAAAGAAATAAATTTTTAGCACTTTATAAATTTTGCATTTAACCCCTTAAAGCTAATAAACATTACAAAATAGCCTATTTGTCATCATGTGCTAGACACATGACCTATTTCGTAAAATTTTCCAGTGTTCGTTAGTGCCAAAGGGCAAAGTGGGACAATTTGGAAGTTTAGGTACCAAACAGACCAATTTTTCAAACGAGGATGCAAAGTGGGAATCGGTGAATACTTTGGGAGGGTAAACGTATTTTAGCCTAATTAATGTTTGCCAAAAACATGCAAATATCACTTCTCCAAGCATAAAAATCTTTTAAAATACAAATGGTAGAATTCCATCTATTTGTAATATATGTTGGGAATTTTTTTTTTAATTATTGTCCATGCAGTATTTCCTACATAGCCTCTATCACTTGATATTTTCATAGTAGTATGAATATTATCTTTAAGGGAGATTGTATATTTAATCCCATTAACTATTGGGTTATATGTATATCTGCCCCTAAATAGCATTATTAGGGCTTTTACCCCTAAGGTCACTACTAGAAATCACAGATATACGCTTCTATTAGTTTTCCGTCAAAAGTTAACGAAATTGCTTACTAGGCTACCTATTTGGACCTTTTGCAGGTACACGTGGAAGCAAATATATACGTGAAATTGTTGATGTAGAATTCAAGGGGTATATATGCATGAAACCATAGTATAGGGACATGTTTGCATGAGAAAATAGCATATAAAAATTATTTAATAAAAATGATATTTTTAAATAATATAATATAATTTAAATTAAAAAATTGTAATTTATATAAATATATAATACTTAAGAATTAATGAATTAGAACTAATAATGTTTTCAATAATTTTTTTTCTTGTATATTATTTTTAAATATTTAACATTAATAAATAAAAGTAATGTAATAGTTAGATTATTAATATTTGTGAAAAATATTAAAAGAGGATGACAAAGTGGTTGCTTAAGGAGATAGTTTATATAATAAGAGATTAAGAAAGTAAAAAAATGTATCACATATATACCCCCATTCAAAGTCATGATAAATAAATATTATGGCACTATATATTTTTATATTTTTTATATTTTTTTTACTTAAATTAATTTATATATATTTTTTATTTATTTATTCACACATAATACGCTAATAATATAACCATTAAGATATTTATTATTAATGATGAATATCTAAATATAATATATAAGAAAAAAATTATTGAAAACATTATTAGTTTGGATTATTTATTAACTAGTAAGTAATATATCTTAAAATAAATTATATTAGTAATCAAAATTATAATTATTGAAAAAATATTTTTATTAAATAATTTATGTGCGAGATTTTCTCACGCAACTATGTCCTTTTACTATGGGTTTCAAGCATATATACCCTTTGAATCCTACTCACCAATTTCACATGTGTATTTACTTTTACCTATACATTCAAAAAGCTCAAGTAGCCAACCTAGTCAGCAATTTCGTCCGCTTTTTGATGGAAAACTAACAGAAGGGTATATCTGCAATTTCGTAGTTACTTTAGGTACAAAAATCATAATTAAGTCGTTTAAGGGCAGATTTGCTTGTAACATAGTTCAAGAGCATAAGTATACAATCGCCCGCATCTTTAATTGAAACAATAAAAGATTTCAAAGCATGCATATTGTTTTACACACATAAATTTAAAATATGACACAACCATCTGATATGAAAAAAAATAAATTATCACTTAGTGATGGTCGACAAAGTAGAATTAATTCGGGTAAACTAGCGATATTCGAACTAGCAAGATCATAAAACAATGAAAAGACTTTTTTGAAAAAGATTACATTCTTACAAAATTGTTTGTAGTTTATGAGCAATATTATGTACATACGTGTCTCATCAATTATTCTTTATGTAAGTAATCTCTTTTGAATTTTCCAAAAATCATCAATACATTGACATGCGCCATATAAAAATGTCTTATTCTTCCAAAAAAATGTCTCCGTGAAAATGTTGGATTCATATTTCTTTGTTTTAGGAGAGTAAGGGGGATTTTTTGTTGTTTTACGGCGACACCCTCCCATAGTGGATTTCATAGTACTGTCGTCACTTTATTAAGCATTAGGAGTTGAAATATCAACATTTTTTGTGGTGGCAAAAAATTGTGAACCTCTTGTGGTAATTGGGGTGGTGGTGGTGCTTGGGATGAGGAAGAGAAAGGTTGCCCTTGCCCTCTAGTTTTACTACCCTTCTTGATTTGATTGTGAAGTTTTTAATCATATTCATATTTTAAAATACTCCCTCCGTCCCATGATAATATATAAACTTTCCTTTTTGGGCGTCCCACAATAATATATACTTTTCTAAAATGGAAAGGAATATTTATTATTCCCTCCACTCATTCTCTCTCCTACATTATTTTAATACTCACATCACCATTATAATTTACTATTCTCTTCATTCATTCTCTCTCCTATTTTATTTTCACATTCACAACACTTTCAATATAATATTTCCTCCTTAATTCCCGTGCAATGATCAAAAGTCTATAAAAACATGGGACGGAGGGAGTATATAAAATGAACAAAGAAAATAAAGACATTGGGTGGAAATATGGATATTGTATGAAAATATGAAAGTTAGTTTGTGATTTGAGTTTGAGAATTAAATAAATTAACGAAATTCGTTAGAGAAAGTTAAGAGACAGTTAAGGGAGTTTGTGTTAAAAAATTGTGAGGGGAGGATTTGTATTTATTGTTGAGAAAATATGCAAGGACAACCAAACTATTTTATTTTTCATTTTTTTTTGGAATAAATCTGGTTAAAAAAGGGTTAAAATGAGTACTTATTTTTTCTTCAAATAATCGTTAGCTAACGGGAATAATGGCTATATTTTGACAAATATGACAAAATTTCAGATGAAACTGACGGACCAGTTTGGAATCGGTGGTTCTTGTTTTTTGAAATGCTCAAACCTGAACCGAACTGGGTGAACGATTCGGCCTGTTTACGATTTACTCTGGTTTCAATTTTGATGATCCCGGTTCAACGATTACGGTTTGGCCATCCCTTAATGCATCTGCAACTGATGGAGTATCATGAATTTTTTTTTCGAACCACCTAATTAACTAAAGAACATGTGTTGTCAATCATTATTTATTTGTTGTAAAGCTGTCAAAGCTATTTAATGAAATTTTGTTGATTATTGCTTAATCGAAATGTTTTTTTTTATTAAAAAGCACATGGCATTTTAAAAAAAAAAAAAAAAAATTTAATTTTTTAGACCAGTGTCAATTATATTTATAAAAACTATATTTTGTTTTTGAATAATTAATTTCTTTTTGCTAACTAAACAAAAAGGAGTATGCTAAACCTCTATAAATAAACTGATAAATTTAAATTAAAGAAAAATTCAAAATGATTTTTTAACTATTTAAAAGGTAACATTTACCTTTTGGTCCGAAGAAAGTATAGGATGAACATAATCTTATTCCTACAAAATATTTGAATTAAATTTGCGATAAAATTTTTGACTAAGAAACGAAACTCTTTTTAAAAAAAGAGTGCGTCTGCTGAGAAACGCGTTTCTCCATAACTATGGAGAAACGTGTTTTTCATAGCCAGAAGCTTTACATTTGATAACCAGAAAAAAAAAACCCAAGGCCAAGACCAAAAACTTCTGGATATCCAGAAGCTTTGCATTTGATAGCCAGAAGCTTTGCAGTTGATATCCAGAAGCTTTGTATTTGATAGCCAGAAGGATGTGAAATGTATATCCAGAAAAAAAAAACCCAAGGCCAAGACCAAAACCTTCTGGATATCCAGAAGCTTTGCATTTGATAGCGAAGCTTTGCGGTTGATATCGAAGCTTTGTATTTGATAGCCAGAAGGATGTGAAATGTATATCCAGAAACTGTTAGGTGCATATCCAGAAAACTGTTAGGTGCATATCCAGAAATGTGTTAGGGCATATCCAGAAATTGCTATTGAAGGTTTCTGGATATCCAGAAACCTTCAAATGTATATCTAGAAACATTTTGAAGGTTTCTGGATATTCATTTGAAGGTTTCTGGATATCACTTTCATAGGTTTCTGGCTATCTAGCTCATTATCGCGCGACATGTCGGGACCCGTTTCTCCATAACTTATGGAGAAACGCGTTTCTCCCTAGATTTTGTGTTAAAAAAATTAGAAATGAGACTTTTTTTAACAGTTAAAGTATTTATGTGCTAAAAAAAAACAATTAAAGTATTTATAAATTGTAGATGATATGGGGTTTCCTACAAAAAACAACAGATTTTAATAATTTAATTTGTCAAACTCGTGCATTTTTCGTGTGAAATATATGGATTACTAGTAAAAGCCCGTGTTCGAGGGCACGTGGTATTTTTTTTAATTAAAAGTGAGGGCAAAATGGGAAAGGGACAACTTAGTGAGGGTAAAATGGGAAAAAACTTTTGACACTATTCATACAACTATTCATCTCACTTCCCTCATTTATACTATAGGTTACTCGAAGAGTAAAAACAGTATTCTCTCATACCTAACTTTTCATATTTACAACACTTTTTGACATGCACCACATACATTTTTTCTTATTTCTCATACCTAAAACAAGTGTGTAATTTTTAGTGGAGCGCAAGGTATATTCTTCAATATTATGCCATATTTTTCTAGTTATTACCAATGAGATTTACCTACTTATAAAAATATTCTTTAAAAACTAAAAAGTAAAATAGTTATGGAATAGTATTTGTTAGGACCTAAATTTGATCAATGTCTTAGTTAGTTGGTTTTGATAAAGGAATATATATAGAACAGGGTTTATATCAAAAGATGTTATCTGTCATAATTCTTCACTTTGACAGCTATGAGTCTGACAGCTATGATTCTTTCTTATACAATGTTTACAATCAATCAAAAACATGAATCATAGTCACTCTCTAAGTCATCAAGATCATCAAGTGCATCTCGCCCTTATTAGAGATCCTCTCTCGATAGCTAAGCATTGCCATGATCTCGACAGCTATGACTTCAGCCCTCGACACCCATCTCCCCGCCTCACACCATGTTACCACAAACTCAACCATGTTAGATCCCCGCATCTTCACAACTATCAAGTCCATCAATGAAGACCAATGAAGACCACCGAAGACCTTCTAGAAGCTCTCGGTTCAAGCTCACAGGCTCAAGACGGCTCATGAAGACTCGCATGTGGACAAGTGGGACAAAGACCACCAAAGCTCATTAATGTAGCCGCAATGTCATATTCCAACGGCTACATTGAAGGGTATAAATAGAGGATCTCTTCCTCTAACAAATCCACCGAAAAATACTCATTTTCCCGACCAAAAACCCTTTCCAAACATCCACACACACCTTCGTAATCCACACACACACACACCAATCCTTACCTTTAAAACCCCGTTCCAAACCAAAACCTTCACCCCTAAACCTCTTCACCAACAAAAACAACCCCAAAGTGTGTTAATTCACAAACCCCAACCACCTAAGACCGTACTTTAGGTGTAGAATAAGTTTGTAATCACTCAAGACTCGTACTTTGAGTGTATTAGTTATTTTGTAAAATCTTGAGACTCGTACTTCAAGTTGTAAAAGCACTTAAGACTGTACTTTAAGTGTATCCCTAGTTGATCGTACTAATTAGGAAGAGGAAGTTCAAGGAACTTGCCTAAATCAATCATTTGTAATTTTTGTTGATTAAAGATTATAATAAAATTGATCTCACTTGTCAAGTTTGACAGTGAGGGTGGATGTAGGAGGAGTGAACTCGAACCACTTTAAATTCTCTCGTGTTATTACATTTTTGCAATCACATTCACACACTTGCATTATCTCCTTGTGTTTGTTGTCCTACCATTATTTCAAATCACTTTTATTCCGCCGCACAAATTAAATTATCATCCGATGCCTAAGCCAATACCATAGCCGTCTCGATCATCTACATACCAAGCAAGGGCCTTTCAATTGGTATCAGTAGCTTGTCTTCACACTTAAAAGTCTAACAACTTGTGAAGGATTCTCTTCAAACCCACCATGCCTCAACCAAGAAGAAATAATGAGAAAGACATCCCACACATTGATGACTGTGGATCCTTTGAGATCTATGCATCAAAGATAAAAACTTATCTTGATGCAAACAAGATTTGGAACTGGTATGTTCTAGAAAATGAAGTGTCATACCCAACTCAAGTCTCAGCATCGATGGAGGACCAAGTAAAATCAAATCCCCGTAAACTTGGTCCAAGCCGAAAAGCAATTAGTAAGTGCAAACTTGAAAGTCAAGAACATTCTTCAAAAGAGTGTAAATGACTCTCTAGCCCAAGAAATTGCTAAGGAACCAAATGCCGTAACCGCATGGGCTCTTATTCAAACCAAGTTCACTAAACACTCCAGTGTTAGGACACAAAACTTGTACAACTTGCTTAGGCAATTAGACAATTTCAAGTTCTACCCTGGAGAAAAGGTGAGTGTCCGCTCACCCAAGGTTTGAGAACCTTGTTAGATCAATTACCGATCATGGAAAAACATTTGAACAACAAGATCTCGCCTCAAGATTTACTCAAATCTCCTCAAGAATATGAGAAGGTAGCATTACCTATTAGAGAAGGATCTCGAATGGAGCACCATGACAGCTTGAGCAATATTTTGGAAAGCTTGAAGCTTATGAACTGGAAGGTATGATAAAAATTCCATCAGTCCCTCCATTTCACAAACCTTAGCTTTAATCGCACAAGAACTCCGTCAACAAGCCAATCACTCACCATGACATTGAGACCATTGTCAACAATGCTCTTCAAAAGATAAACATCGCCTCCAAATCTGTCACAAGAAACAGATCTCCCAAGAAGACATTCCAAGCCTCATTTCCATGGTCGTCGAAATGCCATGAAATTTCAAAAGAAGTCTTTTGACAAGAAATTCAATCACTCCACCTCTAATGCCCAACAAGACAGCTACAAGAAGACAATTGATTGCTTCAATTGTGGAAAGCAAGGACATTACTCATCCGATTGCCCCGAACCAAGGAAACCTAGGGACAATCGCAGCCTAAGAAGATGACATACTCAAAAGAGATCATTCATGCTCTAAGTGCAACTGCTACAATTGCTCCAAAAATAAACATGACAAAAACAAAGAGCAAGTCATGATTGCCGACTCATCAAAATTCAAGTGATGAAGAGTATATGTCAAGTGATGACTCAAATTGAAGGAGAAGAAGCCATGATATGCCTTATGGTCGAAGATGATGAAGAATCCGACAATGAGGAAGAGATGGAAGCACTTGCCGCCGCCGATGAACTAAAAGAGGTACATGATTTTAACTCTTTAAATATTGATGGTTTTAAACAATTAGTTTGCACTCTTTTAATTCAAACCAAAAACAAAAAACTAGCTTTGCTTCATTGGTCAATGAGAACCTCTCCCAATCCTCAACCATTGACAACCTCACAAAAACCATTTCTGAGCTTGAAAAAGCATGCCAAGGGCTAAGAGATCAATGCATCATGCTTGAAAAACAAAACATGGATCCGACACCGAGACATCTAATAATCATGAAAATTGTCAAAAACTCGTAATCTTGAAAAAGAAAATGATGCTCTTAAAAAGAAAATAGATTCATGGAACATGTCAAGCAAAGCATTATCTCTTTTCACCTACACCCAAAGGCGTCCAAGTGACAAAACAGGATTGAGCCGATGATCCTACACAAAAAGTGTACACTCCTCCCACCGGTGAAAGGGCCATTGAAAAAATGGTTCTAGAAAACCCGAGCTCGGCAAACCTATCAAACTCAAACCTATCCCATTCAAACCAAAGGAAAAGAAAAGGAAATCTTGGGTGGCCCTAGTCAATCAAAGGAAGGACCAAATAAAGTTCAAGGAAGCAAGTTTATTTGGGTTCAAAAAGGGGCCAATATAAAGGAAGAAGTCAAGCCGCAAAAGGTGCTAGTCGGGCCAAGCCCCGTCGACCCAAGGGTTGACAGCCCAAGGCATGACAGACATGCCCAAGTTCCTCCAAACAACAAAGAACCCCAAGGCAACAAAGATTCTACAACAAGCATAAATACACCAAAAACAAAAACCTCAATGGCAAGATTCAAATGGAAGAAGCCATGCTCATCAAAATGACTCTCCAAGGTCATCCCATTCAAATAATTTTCAGCTTCAACCCCAATACAAAGAACTCCAAACCACTACTTCAATCCTTCCCAATCCACTGTTCTTACACCTTACATGATGCAAATCATGTCATATTACCATACCCTAAACCAGCTTCTTCAATAAGGGATCAATGAACAATGTTAGGGCTCCAAAGAAAACTAATCCTTTGGACCCAAAAGAATAAAAAGGGTACCATAAATCTTATTTTCTGTTTTGGTGTATCCAGGAAAGGTCTCTGGTACTTAGATAGTGGTTGTAGTAGACATATGACCTTCAATAAAGATTGGTTGCAACAATATTCCCTAAAAATGGTCCAAATGTAACCTTTGGTGACAATTCCCAAGCTAAGGTCAAAGGATCAGGAAATCTTGTTACAAAAGATATCATTTTTACAAATGTATCCTATGTAGAAGGTCTCAAACACAATTTGATCAAAGCATTAGTCAAATCTCGTGACAAGGGATATCATGTTGTTTGTACTAAAGACAAATGCACCGTTAAAGATAAAAACAATAAAGTCATCCTAACTGGATCAAGAAAAGGAAATCTCTATTGCTTGAGCTTAGAGATTGTGGAAACTTCAATGCCACCGCCTTCGTCTTTCAATCAATCCGATATGTCATGGCTATGGCACAAGAGATTGGCTCACCTCAATCACAAAACCATTTCCAAGCTTGCAAATTCCAATCTTGTCGTAGGTCTACCAAAGATCCCATTCAAAAAGGATAAACTGTGCAAAGCATGCCAATGTGGGAAGCAAAAGAAATCCTCATTCAAACCCAAGACCAAGTTGACACCTCAAGACCTATTGAACCGCTTCATATGGATCTTTTTGGACCCATAAGAACTAGATCTTTAGGAGGAAAAAGATACTCCCTAGTTGTTGTTGATGATTTCACAAGATTCACTTGGATCATTCTTCTTGAATCCAAAAGTGACACCCTTAGCCGTCCGATAAAGCTATTCAACAAAATTCAAAATCAAAAGGGACATCCATCATCAAGATCAGATCTCGACCATGGAAAGGAATTTGAGAACACTGGAGTGGAAGAATATTGTGATTCAAAAGGCATAGATCACAATTTTTCAGCCCCAAGAACTCCACAAAGCAAAATGGTGTTGCAGAAAAGGAAAACAGTAACAATCTGTGAGGCAAAGCAAGAACAATGCCGTCGTAACATAATCTCCCAAAATATTTTTGGGGTGAAGCCGTTACCACCGCCGTGTATGTTCAAAACAAAACCCCGATCAACAAATTTCACAAGAAGACTCCATATGAATTATGGAACAACAAAGTCCCTACCATTTCCTACTTTCACAAACTTTGGAAGTAGATGCTTCATCCACAACAATGGCAAGAACAATTTGGACAAATTTGACTCCAAAAGTGATGAAGGAATTTTTCTTGGATACTCTAACACAAGCAAAGCTTATAGAGTGTACAACAAAAGAAGACTTGTTGTGGAAGAATCTATTCATGTTGACTTTGATGAAAACAATGATCAAAGTATAACCGAATTATGTGATTTTGATGAAGGATTGGGAAATCTAGATAATCTCCCCGAATCATCCCCCATTCTTGATTCAACTATTCTCGCTCATGAACAAGATTCATCAAACCTTCCATACATGGTTCCAAGAAATTCATCCGACACCCATCCTATGCCGCATGACCATCAACCATCCCACTCTCATCAACAACCAATCAAGCCAACAAAGTCAACCGTAAATCTCTCCCACCTTCAATCCAATGGATGAGGAAGAAAATATTCAAATAAATAGTCATCCTCGACCGATCTTCCTCAAAATCCTCACTTAGCCGACAACCAACCCTTAGCCGACAAACCAACCCTTAGCCGATGCCCATCCCAATTCCTCATCTAATCTATCTTCTAACCTCCTTCCATCTTCATCCAATAATCCTCCTTCTCCTCTCAAAACCAATGATGAAACCACAATTACCCATATCATTCCACCCAATAAAGATCTTTACATCGCCTTCGTATTGATAAAACCCCAGCCTGCACAACATCCTTTCTCATGAGTGCATTCATATCCCAAGTGGAACCAAAGAAGATAAATGAAGCACTCCAAGATGCCGACCGGATTGAAGCCATGGAAGAAGAACTGGAGCAGCTTTGAAAGAAACAGTATGGCAACTTGTTCCTAAACCAAGAAATCAAACCGTGATTGGAACAAGATGGGTCTTTAGAAACAAGATGAATGAAGAAGGTATTGTAATAAGAAACAAGGCCAGATCAAGTTGCTCAAGGTTATAGACAAGAAGAAGGCATTGACTATGATGAGACCTTTGCACTGTTGCAAGACTTGAAGCTATAAGGCTATTTCTTGCCTATGCTTCATTCAAGAAGATGAAAGTTTTTCGTATGGATGTCAAGAGTGCATTTCTAAATGGAGTTCTAAATGAAAAAGTGTTTGTATCTCAACCCCGGTTTTGAGCATCCAAAATTCCCGATCATGTATTCAAACCGAACAAAGCATTGTATGGGCTTAAACAAGCACCTAGAGCTTGGTATGACACCCTATCTAGATATCTTCTTGGAAAAGGATTCACCAAAGGACATATTGATAACACCTTGTTTATCAAAAAATATGGAGATGATCATTGCTCATCCAAGTCTATGTTGATGACATAATCTTTGGCTCATCAAATGAGAACTTGTGCACCGAATTTGGAGATATCATGAAGGATCGCTTGAGATGAGCATGATTGGTGAGCTCACATTCTTCCTAGGCCTTCAAGTCAAGCAAATGAAGGAAGGAATCTTCATCAACCAAGCCAAATACTCAAGGGAAATGATCAAAAAGTTTGACATGCAAACCGCATCCCCGCTAAAACTCCCTTGTCAACCACAACCAAGCTTCATGCCGATCAAGATGGTCAAAGTGTAAATCCAACACTTTACGTAAGCTACATAGGATCTCTCCTATATCTCGATAGCCTTCAAGACCGTACATAATGTTTAGTGTATGTCTATGTGCTAGGTTTCAAGCCAATCCCAAAGAATCTCATCTCTCACTGTCAAGAGAATTTTGAGATATATCAAAGGAACCCCGATTTTGGCCTATGGTATCCCACCGAATCCCCATTCTCCCTAGTTGGATTCACCGACTCGACTATGCAGGTGCAATCTAGACAGAAAATCCACTAGTGGTGGATGTCAGCTTGTTGGATCAAGGATTATCTCATGGTCAAGCAAAAAGCAAACCTCGCTTGCAACCTCAACCGCCGAGGCCGAGTACATTGCCGCAGCTTGTGTTGTTCACAAATTCTCTACCTTAAAAGTCAACTTCAAGACTTTGGAATTGAATTATCAAACATTCCCATCTTCTCGTGACAACTCAAGTACCATTGCTATGACAGAAAATCCCGTCCAACATTCAAAACCAAGCACATTGAAGTCAGCATCATTTCATCAGTAGATCATGTTGAAAAAGGGAATATCAACCTTGCAAAAGTTTGCACCGAGAACAATGTCTCGATATTCTCACAAAAGCCATGGATGAAAAAAGATTTGAACTATTGAGAGCCATGCTTGGGATGATTAATATGCCAAAATAAAAGGGGTGTTCTTTTCAAATAAAAGAGGATTACAAACAGAGTAATGCTATCACAATGTTGCCTCGATAGCTATTACATCATACACATTCCTAACAAGCCATCCACCGACACTATCATTCCAAAAGCCTTGAAAACCAAAAACAATAAAAACTTACAACAAAAAACATTCAAACAACCCATCAAATTCTTCTCTCTCATCTCAACTTACCCAACAAAAACTTCTTCCAAACCAAACAAATCTCGTATCCACTCTTTTCTCTTCAATCCTTCTCCTCTCGCCGTCGACATTCTTTGGAAATGTCACGCCTCCCTGCACCCTCCACCAAAGACTCATTCCTTCAATTCTAGCCTCCCGAGTTGATTGCAAGGTTTGTTGGTACCTCTCGCAACCACACCGGATGCCTCTCCAAGAAAGGATCAATGGAAGTGACCGAATATTGGAGAGAAGGACTTGCTCTTCTAGGCCACCACTCTTCAACTGGATCATATGGCTGAAGCAATCCCTCCATTGGAGTAACAAAGCTAAATTCTCCCGAAAAAGAACCATTCCCCGTGATTGCAAATGGTTGACCAACATTTGACTCCACCCTCTCCACAAGAGGTGCTCTCAGATCGAAGCAACCTACAACCCGGTTGAACAGTATGAGATGGTTGAAGAAGGAGATATATGCACTCCTGCAGTTATCTCCTCTACCTTCCAACAAACCAACTCCCGGAGAAAGAGAATCCCGCTCACAGTGTATAAAGCTTATCTTGCTCAACCTTCTTTCCGACGCCTAAGCTTCTCTCCTTAGCCGTCCCGAGCTCGTCCCCGCTTTACCAACTCCCCCAATGTGTATACCCTTTCTACCTTACTCCTTCCCTTACTTGACTCTCCTTGATCAACTTTGATTGTCTTCCCAAACAGCCTTATTCCTTCTCCCTCCTTGCCGTCAATCTTTTCCCCGATGCCTACCTCCTTCATTTCTATATCTTCATCAACCCTCACTCTCTTTTTCTTTCCCTTATCATTCACTCTCTCTAAACTTTCAACAATGTTGAAAGCCTCTCTATCTATCTCCATCTCATCACTCATCAAATCATTCTCACCATTTTTCCCAAAGACCAATTGCTTAGCCGTTTGAGCCATAACCTTTGGATTAAACTTTGAAGAAAATCTTCCCATTTTTGTTTGTAAATCAATCTCGAGTAATTTTCCTCTCAAGTTTTCATTGTTTTATAGGCAAATTTTCACCTAGCTATCTCGCATAAAGAATCATCATTCAAACTAGCTTAACTGTCGAGATTTCTTTCAACAGCCTAGGTTAAAGCATACTTTAAGTGATTTGATCGAGTTAATTGCTCACAATTGTCACTTCCTTCGCCGCCTCTTCCACCGCAAATCTCCTTGAAAAGGAGAATGTTCTTCTTGTGTTTTGTGGGAATAAATGTCTCAACATGGGGAAGGGTAAAACCACTGTTCATATGAACAGCTTACTTAACTTTGTAACCCCCAATGCTCATTAAAGCCCACGTACCACTCATCATTTGTCTCTCTCTCTCTTTCGCAATCACCAAAATTCCTTTTTCCTTAACCCTCGCCTTAAATTTCTTCTCTTTCCCTCTCCAATCTACCATCGTATTTCTCCAACCCTAATTCTTTTTCAAAGCATCAATGGCAGTACCCTAAAGCAATGTACCCAGATGCTCATGGCTACTTCATCAAACCCAACTTCTATGACTCAAGTTGGAATCCTCATCAAAGAACCGCTTTGAGGTAAATGAACTACTTGATTTTATGGGAGCTAAACCCCCAATTTATGAAGAACTCGCAGAGAAATTTATTTGGTAGGAAGAAGAAACAATGAAGATAATTCAATAAGCGCCACCATAGAAAATGTAGAGATAACTATCACTCAAGATATGGTTAGTGAGGTCTATGGAATCCCAAATAAAGAAGATGTCGTGAAAAATATATGGGATAGAGGATCGTAAAGATTAAAGACTCGTATATGAAAAATTTCTTGGTCTTAAAGTAACCGACTTCAAAGCCGTTTCAAGACAAAGCTATGGTGAAGAACAAAGATGATATCTTCAAGTCAACATTGATGGATGTGGTCAACAAAGCCATTGATGGCAACAATCCTCATTTGACCAAATGGGATCAAATGAGTGGAAGCAGATGCTCACTCGATGACCAAGGATACAAATTGGTGCATTGTCCTTCTCCATAATTTCCAACTTGCTGTCTCATCCTCTACTCTCAAATTCAAGAAGCAAGGTGGAAGGATGAACAACTTCAGATTCATGAGTGGAATCCTTGAAGTCCTAATTCCAAAGCTCAAACCCGCTCTATCCAAGAAATGGTCAAGACAAGAAAGCCGGCCGAAACAAGATGCTTCAATGAAAGAACCTTTTCATTGAAACAAAAGAAGGGAATTGTTATGAAGGCTGGGGATATGAGCCTTGAGAGTTTCAAAGAAGCCCAAGAGAAAATGCTTGAAGAAACAAGAATAAAGCTTAATCATTGGAAAGATTTGATAGCTTTGGCTACTAGTAGGAGAATGAAAAGAGGAGTAAAAACCAATGTCAAGAAGATCGGAGTGCTCAAGAGAACTGTGGTATCTCCTAGCAAAAAGATCAAAAGCAAGGATGATCTCGATAGCCGACAGTGAAGGAACCATCTCTCGATGCCCATGCTATGAATGCCGAAGAAAGAGGTGATGTTGATGGCCATGAGGTTGACACTATGAATCAAGATGATGCTGGTGATGCTAACATAGATTCTCAAGAGCTTCAGCAGCCCTTGCCCTATCCAAAACCCTTCACAAAGGAAAGCAACATCGACAGCCTATCCCTCCAAATGACACTACCGCATCAAAGGTACAATCTTCCTTAACCATTCCTTCTAAATCATTACCAAAGAAAAGAAAAATTGAAAAGAAAGCCCCCAAATCAAAGAAAACCAAAATATCTACCCCTTCCATTTCCCCAAAATCCACACCCACCAGACATCAATCACCTATCAAGCTATCCTCAATCTCAAAGAACCCTTAGATAAGCAACCTTTAAGGGGGAACACCGATGAGAATATCCCCTCTACCCAACCTCAACAGCTTAGCTAAAATCCCGAGAGCAATTGAGGCTATTGAGTTGGATGGGAACCCCGACACCGAAAAGGCCAGTGCTTTTGTATCTTAAGGACTTTCTCGAGTGAGGAAGAATCAGTAGTGGCCCTAGATGAACTCAGGCTTAGGTTAATGCAGAAAAGAAGTGGACCAGGTGAGTCATCTAGAAACCCCAAGGTGACAAACTATGAATGTAGATAGCCATCCCTTCCCTTCCATTCCCGAGACCGAACTCCGTGAATGATCCCCGCCCCAACCGTTGAAACCGAAAGGGGAATCTTGATGATACTTCTAAGGTCATTCAAAATCTCAAGAAGGTTGGAGTTGAGATTAATCCCACTCGGTCTCAAAAGGAGACTCAATTGTGAATGCTTGCAAAGGTCTTGAGCTTGATGGAACTCAGAAAATGAGGAAGCTATGATAGCTATCCTTGAGAAAAGGTTGGCAAAAAGTGAAGTAAGGGCAGCCTTGAATCTCCTCAAATCTCAATTCACTTCCTGTGTCTCTAAATCAATGTCTTGGCCAAACCTCCGAGCCAATCCCAACTGTTTCAACCCAATCCTCTCGCACCTTCCAAGCCACCTTCTCCAATTCCTGAAAATGAACCTTTTGAAGCCTCTCCACAAAGTCCAATACCGGGACAAGGTCAAGACATATCTCGATGCTGATCCCATTCCTAACAGTCCTCACAGCTTCTCCAAGTCATTCTATTCCTCCAAATCCAAATCAATCCTTCCTTCCCAAAAGGGAACCTTGGATGCTTAGCTGTGGAATTGATTTCTCTATGTCTTCCATCAAAGCAGCAAGGACAAGGTTATCCCATGTAACTCACATCCAAATTGCAAATCCCTTCACCTATCAAAAATTTCGGGAACTGTCAAGGAATGGCTTGATTGTTGTAGCAAGAAACCTGGCAGTGGTTAGTGTTCTTTGCCTATGAAAAATGGCAACTGCCAAGAACCTCATCCACCTCCAACTTTGTTCATCAAATCCCATCTTTCCCAAAGTTCATCACTCCCAATACTCTTCTTGATTGGGAAATTCTTTTCAGTCAACTCATCTCTCCATCACTCAATTCTTGCTTGTATATGCCAAAGGGTTTAGTCTTCACCCTGTGCATTGACCTTGCAAAAACACTTTTCCTTTCACTGTTTGAACAAAAGTGTGCCATTATGCTTTTATTAAGCAAAACTGTCAACATCTTTTCCCCAACTCTTAATCCAGGAATTGAGCCATACCTCTCACCCTTCATCACTGTAGATCCTATTAACTTCACCTCACCCAATGAAAACTCTCATTTCAAAAACTTGGTCTCTATTCCTGAGATCAAAGAATTCGTATCTTCCATAGCCAGTCACCAAAGCAGAGCCAGAACTGTTATTGATCTTTCATCAGACTCTGACAGCTATGATATTGATAGTGATAATGATGCTCCCTCAAGCCCTGATCAAGACTCTCCAACAATATTTCCATCCCCTACAGTTTCCAATCCTCCTCAGCAATTCACTCATGCTCAAGCATCAGTTCAGCCACAACCAGATCAACCCAGTGTGCCCATGCAGAGCAAGAAGACCAGGAACAAGAAGAAACATTTGTGGGGCACAATGAGAATCAGAAATGATCAAATACCCCTTAGAAGATCTCAACTGAAGTCAAAGGAAGACAAATTCTTCAAGTATGATGAAAGGATGTCCTGGGAGTGGAACAATGAGTTCTTCTACAGAGGAGTTGAGCCTCGAAATGAGAAGAGAGTTAGAGGATGAAAGAAATCGATTCTATCACCGGCACAAGAAAGAGATGAATTCTATGATCAATTGGCTGATGAATAATTGTATTTGTTATGGAACAATTTTTTTGTTAAAAACAATTTGTTTTGTTTGCCTCAGTTTGTATGACAGTATTTTGTGAACTCTTCTCATCTTGAGATTAATTCCAAGTATTCAATCTCGCCTTGATTACCTCTCGCCCGATATGATTCCTTGGATTACTTCTTTTATTATTTCTCTTATCAAACTGTGAAAACTTGTTCTAAATAAATCTTCCTTTACCAAAAAGGGGGAAATTGTTAGGACCTAACTTTGATCAATGTCTTAGTTAGTTGGTTTTGATAAAGGAATATATATAGAAAAGGGTTTATATCAAAAGATGTTATCTCGTCATAATTCTTCACTTTGACAACTATGAGTCCGACCTATGATTCTTTCTTATACAATGTTTACAATCAATCAAAAACATGAATCATAGTCACTCTCTAAGTCATCAAGATCATCAAGTGCATCTCGCCCTTATTAGAGATCCTCTCTCGATAGCTAAGCATTGCCATGATCTCGACGGCTATGACTTCGGTCCTCGTACAGCCATCTCCCCGCCTCACACCATGTTACCACAAACTCAACCATGTTAGATCCCGCATCTTCACAGCCTATCAAGTCCATCAATGAAGACCAATGAAGACCATCAAGACCTTCTAGAAGCTCTCAGGTCAAGCTCATACCTCAAGACAGCTCATGAAGACTGCATGTGGACAAGTGGGACAAAGACCAGCCAAAAGCTCATTAATGTAGCCGCAATAGCAGTCATATTCCAACGGCTACATTGAAGGGTATAAATAGAGGATCTCTTCCTCTAACAAATCCACCGAAAAATACTCATTTTCCCACCAAAACCCTTTCCAAACATCCACACACACCTTCCGTAATCCACACACACACACACCAATCCTTACCTTTAAAACCCCGTTCCAAACCAAAACCTTCACCCCTAAACCTCTTCACCAACAAAAACAACCCCAAAGGTGTTAATTCACAAACCCCAACCACCTAAGACTCGTACTTTAGGTGTAGAATAAGTTTGTAATCACTCAAGACTGTACTTTGAGTGTATTAGTTATTTTGTAAAATCTTGAGACTGTACTTCAAGTTGTAAAAGCACTTAAGACTGTACTTTAAGTGTATCCCTAGTTGACTGTACTAATTAGGAAGAGGAAGTTCAAGGAACTTGCCTAAATCAATCATTTGTAATTTTTGTTGATTAAAGATTATAATAAAATTGATCTCACTTGTCAAGTTTGACAGTGAGGGTGGATGTAGGAGGAGTGAACTCTGAACCACTTTAAATTCTCTGTGTTATTACATTGTTGCAATCACATTCACACACTTGCATTATCTCCTTGTGTTTGTTGTCCTACCATTATTTCAAATCACTTTTATTCCGCTGCACAAATTAAATTATCATCTGACAGCTAAGCCAATACCATAGCTGTCTGATCATCTACATACCAAGCAAGGGCCTTTCAGTATTACATATATTTCAATCGTTATAGCACAAAAGCATCTAAAGTAAAAAATAAATAAGTTATGAAATGGTACATTACATAAATATATGGCTGATATCAAAGCATTACATGAGATCATTTTTCAAAATATTTTCTAAATCATATGAGATCATGAGAATTAGAAGTCAAATTTACGTAATGCTCGACTCATTTATGTAATTTACATTCGTCCTCTCAAACTAATATAAAGGAGATGTGACTGAATGATCAATTCATCCTCATACATGGCTAAGATCAAAGCATTAGTTGCGATCATTCCTATACTCTTTCTAATATGCCTCTTTCACATGCCAAAGGCTTCCTCTAAACCTTCTGGCTTTAGTCTAAATCTCATTCGCGCCTACTCCCCAATGTCTTCTCTTAAAAATAATACCTTCCGTGAGAGGTATAAGTCGTATGTCCAAGCCTCAAAGGCCCGAGCTTCTTACTGGACGTCGTTTCATAAATCAACTGCTAACAAAACCATTGAACCCGATGTAATCAGGCCTCCTCTCAAAAAGGAGGGAGAAAGAATAGTGGTTTTAATGATGATAGGAACCCCATCCCAGCAAGTATTCCTAGAATTTGACACGGGGTCTTTGAATACGTGGACACAGTGTGCTTCTTGCACTACATGTTTCCCCCAATCAACGGCCAAGTTCAATCCCCAACTATCCACAACCTATCGTGAAATGCCTTCTAATGATCCCAATTGTAATTTCCAAATTTACTACAGAAACGAACATCAATGCATGTATATATCTAAATACATATCTGGGCAGTATAGCAATGGAATTGTTTCCTACGAAAAATTTGCTGATACTAATCCTTTCTGGCCAGCTGTTGGCAACATACGTTTCGGGTGCTCATTAGAGGCAGCTGGTTTTAGATACCCTCCCGATACTATCATTTCTGGAATCTTAGGAATGAGCAGGAGCGAAGAATCTTTGCCTAGACAATTGAGCCAAATTGGCGGAAATGGCCGATTCTCTTACTGCTTGGTTGATATCAACACAGCCCCTAGTGTGGTTAACAAGGTCACGTTTGGAGATGATATTCCATACATCACTAAAGAATCTCTTTCGACTGTCCCTTTTATTCAACACCAATACACTCATCATGTATGGGCTATCAAAATAATTGATATCTCGGTTGGAAATGAGCGCCTAAATCTTCCTCCAAGTACATTTTCTCCATTTCTTAATGGTGGTAACGGGGGTTTTATCCTGGACACCGGTTCCCCATTAACGTATATAACAAGATTTGCTTACCTTATAATAAAATCCAAGATTCATAACTATCTCTCAAAGAATAAATACTTCACTAGGATTTCTGGCAAATCAGATCTCTGCTATCACTATAATGGGCAACATGGACAGCTTCCAAAAGACTACTTGCAGACCATTACGTTTCATTTAGATGACGCTACTTATATTTATATGCCTGTGACAAGTGTGTACTATTTCAATTGGGAAGATAATACTTTCTGCCTTGGAATGTTGGAAGCCCAGAGTCATTGGCCAAACATTTTGGGATCACTGCAACAACAGGATACGCGTTTCATCTACGATCATGAACAAAATTCCCTCTTCTTTAAGCCTGAACTATGTGCCGATCAGGCTTGATTTTCACTTTTATTGGTAAAAATCGAATTTACATCAACAACATTTATGTACTCCAATATAATAAAATCTAAAAGGCCAAAGTAATATGTTGGTCTGTGAACTATTAGTCGATTTCAAATGTCCTCACTCATTGATCTTTTATTATTTGAAATATCATCACCGAACTTGATGCTACCAAGCCAAATTGTTTGCACTAGGACTGACTAAGGAAAATAGGGATACTCCAGCTGTCTTTTCCGTTTGACTCCTACACACATGCAAGATGTAACGACCCCGAATTTTCACAACAGTAATAATACTTAATTGATAATAAAATAATCTCCAACGGCTACTAAAACCATAATTCAAAAACTAACCACAATTTGAAATAACTTAAATGCTGAAAACGGTAACTATTTCAACGGCTAGTACAATCCACTAGCTCAACAAATCTTTAAAGTCTTACCAACTCTCAAATAACTGCAATAACTAACTAAAAAGTCTAAAATGATCCTTGAACTCCTTATGAAGTGCTCCCGAACCGTTTCACATTCTTCCTATATGAAATCTGGAAGAAAAAGAGTATGAAAGGGTGAGCGAACAATGCCCAGTAAGTTCATATACAACCCCTCCGGTTACTAAGGAGGAGTTGACCTGAAAGAATATCAAACGATACAAGTTTCATATAACAATCGAAGACATAACGAAGTACAAATTCGAAATCATTATTTAACAAATTCTCAAATCACATGTCTTTCAAAATCTCAACGGTTCCACAAACTGAGTTGACAAATATTTTGGAGTTTCAAATGATGACGAAATCGATTCAAATTGACTCGAATGATTTACTTAATTAAAACTGTCCCATACCAGCTTTAACTAACTAAACCACTCACAGATTATAAGGAAATTCAAAGGACTGATAAGCTGAACAAAGTTGACTCGAATGATCTAGTTATCTACAACTGTCCCATACCAGCTGTAGATAATCAAATCATTCACAGACATCATGATCACATAAGTGGTCCACTGACCTTATCAAACCAAAATCCCATAAAGGGAACAAAAGCCCACAAGGAGCACAAAGGTTGACTCCGCAGAGTCCTAAACAGTGTATCCGGAACACTCCACCACAACTACATTGAAGCGGTGAACTAAGTTTGCCCGAAGGCCAAAATATCAAATATACCCCGCCAAAGCAGGTTGTCTAACTTAGTGATCATTAATGGAACAAAAACATATCATATCAAAACTCATTTTTTTTATACAGAATACGAACTTTCATATTAACAACAAAATTCTGTATTTACGAAACCAAAAGGACGATATAGCAAACGAATAACAAAAGATTAGCAAATAACGGTAACCGAGGGAGTCAAAACAAATACTGACACAATGTCAGCTTTTACGTATCAAAGGAACGTACATCGCCAAGAAGTATGCGGAAGCCTAAACAATGAAAAGGAATGAAAATCAAATAACTTAAAGATGTATAATCCCTTACCTCGATTGTTTGCACTCGAACAATTGCTAACTCCGATCGTATCTATACAAATAAATAATATCCGTTAAGTACGGATTGACTACTTAATACACCGTCCCAACTTAACTTTATTTTACTTCACTAACTTATGAGTTAATTCTATTTAACTCCGTCTCAAGTTGCTTTCCACTTCTAGAATTTCCCAAAATACCCTTCACATAAATACCAAAACACCCATAGGGTTTACCCAAACTACCCTTAGGTTTCTAACATTTTTATTCCCTTTACTTTAATCAAAAACACATTTACACACACTAATTACACCTTTTCAGCACACACACACAAAACCCTAATATTACACACACTCACACGGTATATTATCTTGAAACCTCTTTGTTGAAAATATATTATTAAATCACAAGGACACATCATTAGCTTATAATAAATCCACAGACTAGTAATTGAATCTGTTAGGACCTAACTATGTAAGCCACATAGTTATAATAGGTTTTGACAAAGAAATATATCATATGTTATCTGACAGCCAAGATAACATATGACCTTGGACAGCTAAGCCATCAACTTCAATCTGCACTTCTATATATATCAACTGGACAGCTATGATTCAAACATCCCTCAAAGATATCACTCAAATCCTCTCATATACATTAATGTATCTAAATTACATGTGTAGTATGATGTATTACATAATGCCTAAACCTTCTAGATCAGAACTTAGCTCTGACAGCTAAGGTTCTCTCACAGCAAAGGTTTCACCCCTCAACAGCTATGATCTTCAACATCAACAGCTATGAAGAAATCCTGTGATGACCAAGATGTGCCTTGTCCAAATCTCTCCATACAGATGTTGCCAGCTCATCTCCATGAAGATCACATGCCTGGTTGCAGATTCCAGCTAATTTATTCTCCAGTCAACAAAGGCTCTAAATGCAACTCCAACATGCATTTACTCCCTTGTCTCCTTGTCTCCTCCAACGGCTATTTCCAAGCCTATAAAAGGAACTCTCCAAGACTGAAGACATCACCCCTTTCACACACAACTTCTACAAACCTTGCATCCAAACCTTCTCAACTTGCAACCAATAATCAAAACAATATTAAGACACTTGTAACTGATCTCAGGTGTATAAACTGATTTGTAAGAACCCCTTAAGACTGACTTTAAGTGGGTAGCGTGAATAGCTCAGTGTAGAGCTTGATCCCTAATAGACTGTACTTATTAGGAAGAGGAAGTTCAAGGAACTTGCCTATCCAATCCTTTGTAAATCTTAACGGGAACTAGATTTAAGTGGATTGATCTCACTTGTCAAGGTTGACAGTGAGGGTGGACGTAGGAGGAGTGAACTCTGAACCACCTTAAAATTCCTTGTGTTCAATTGGTATTATCACTCAACACACACACACATATACACACACCTACACTATTCACTTGTCTTTACATTATTTCAAACACTTTTATTCCGCTGCACATTTAACTCCAATCTTTAAAACCAGTTATTCTCTGACATCTAAGATTTCACCTCAGCTGTCAAACCTTAACTGCCTAACCTTTAATTTGATCTAAGCAAACAGGACCTTTCAATTGGTATCAGAGCTTGTCTTCACACACAAAAGTCTAACAACTTGTGAAGGATCAACTACCAACCCATCATGCCTCAACCAAGGAGAAATAATGAGAAAGACATTCCCCATATTGATGACTGTGGATCATTTGAAATATATGCATCAAAAATTAAAACATACCTTGATGCCAATAGTATTTGGAATTGGTATGCCCTTGAAAATGAAGTCATATACCCTGTATCTGTTGATACAAATGGTGGACCTAGCAAAGTAAAATCTCCGCACTCGATGATTCGTAAAGACAAACTAGTCAGCCAACCTTAAAGTCAAAAACATACTCCAAAAGAGTGTTAATGACTCTCTTGCTCAAGAAATTGCCAAGGAACCATCTGCAAAGGCTGCTTGGGAACTCATTCATACCAAGTTCCAAAAACACACTAGTGTTAGAACACAAAACCTATACAACCTTCTTAGACAACTTGACAACTTCAAATTCTACCCTGGTGAGAAAGTAAGTGCTGCAAAACCAAGGTTTGAAGACTTGGTAAGATCAATTGCTGATCATGGTAAAACTTTTGAGAACCAAGACTTGTGTCTCAAAATATACTCCAACCTTCCTCAAGAATATGAGAAGGTAGCTTTGCCAATAAGAGAAGGCTCAGAATGGAGCACCATGACTGTTGAACAATACTTTGGTAAACTTGAAGCCTATGAACTAGAAGGAATGATAAAACTTCAACCTGTTCCCTCCATTTCACAAACTCTTGCCTTAGCTGCCCAAGAAACCACCCAAAAACCAATTACCCAACAAGATATTGATTCTATGGTTCTTCTCTCCCTCCAAAAAGTAAACCTTCCCTCAAATAACCTCTCACAAGGAGATCTACCAAGCCTCATATCCATGGCTGTCAGAAACACCTTGAGAGCACATAAGAAGTCCTTTGAGAGAAGCTATAGCCCATCCACCTCTGATCAAGAGAACCCTAAAAAGAAAGTTGAATGCTTCAACTGTAAGAAGCTTGGACATTACTCCTCTGACTGTCCTGAACCAAGGAAACCTAGGGAAAGTCAGACAGCTAAGAAATTCTCATACTCTAAAGAGATAATTCATAGTTCAAGATGCAACTGCTACAATTGCACAAAGAAGAAGAATGAGAAGAATAAAGAGCAAGTATTGATTGCTGACTCATCCAAGTTCAGTGATGAGGAATGTGAGTACAGTGACTCTGAAAGTGAAGGAGAAGAAGCAATGATATGCTTGATGGCTGGAGATGATGAAGACTCAGACAATGAAGAGGATCTTGAAGCCTTAGCTGTTGCTGAGGAACTAAAACAGGTACCTCAATTCAATACCTTAAATAATGAAGAATTTAAACAATTAGTCAGTACTTTATTAATTCAAATAAAAAGACACCAAACTGGCTTTGCTTCATTGCTCACTGACAATCTATCCCAAAGTAAAACCATTGAGAACCTTGAAAAAGCCAATCAAGGTCTGAAAGTCCAAAACCTTATGCTTGAAAAAGCCAATGAAGAGCTGACAGCTATGAATTCCAAACTTCTGGAAACCAACATCAATCTTGAAAAGGAAAATGAATCCTTCAAAAAGAAGTTTGAAACCTGGAACAGCTCTGGAGAAGCCTTGACCCACTTTAGCTACAACCAAAGACACCCAAGTGACAAATCAGGAATTGGAGCTAACAATCCTACTATGTACACATATACCCCTCTTACTGATGAAAGGGCAATTGACAAGATGGTTCTTGAAAGCATGAACTATGTCAAGGCCCAAGAAAATGTTTATCCTATCCAAACCAAGGAAGATCTCAAGGAAAAAGGAAAAATGGATGAAGCTAGCTCCAGCCACACTGATGTATCAACTCCAGATAGTCCCACTCACACTGATAAAACTCATATAGCCATCCTAAAACAGTCAAAAGGAAAAGGAGAAAAAGCAAGCAAAGGTAAATACATATGGCAAAAGAAAGGAATCAAGGAGCAAATGAAGGAGAACCAACCAAGACATGGTGAACAGCAGAGGTCTCCTAGACAACCAAGACATGGTGGACAGCAGAGGTCTCCTAGACAACCAAGACATGGTGGACAGCAGAGGTTTCCTAGACAGCCAAGATATGGTGAACAGCTGAGGTCTCCAAGACAGCAAAGATTCTATGATCATCACTCATATGCCAAACCTCAAAGACCTAACTGGCCATTCTCTAATGGAAGAAACCATGCCCAACACAATACCTCTCCTAGATCATCTCATAATTCCCCAAGCCATTCTCAGTTTCATAACCAAAATCAATTCTCTTCTCCCAACCAATTTCTTAATCAAACCCAACCTATTGCTCCTACTCCCTATATGCTGCAAATCATGGGATATTATAATGCCCTAAACCAAGATTTTGGAAAGAGAGCAATGAACAAAGCTAGGGTACCAAAGAAATTCTAATCCTTTGGACCCAAAAGAATAAAGGGTACCATAAATGTATTTTTTTGTTTTGTAGGAACCTAGGAAAGGAATATGGTACTTGGACAGTGGATGCAGCAGGCACATGACTTACAACAAGGAGTGGTTACAACAATATGTCCCCAAAAATGGTCCTAATGTAACTTTTGGTGACAATTCTCAAGCCAAAGTCAAAGGATCAGGAAACCTTGTTACTAAAGATATTATTTTCACTAATGTATCTTATGTAGAGGGTCTCAAGCACAATTTGATTAGCCTTAGTCAGATTTGTGATAAGGGATATCATGTTGTATGTTCCAAGAACCACTGCACTGTCAAGGATGTCAACAACAAATCAATCCTCACTGGATTAAGAAAAGGCAATCTCTACTGTCTAAACCTAGAAATTGTGGATTCCTCAGATGCCCATTGCCTACTCTCCTTCAGTCAATCTGACATGTCTTGGTTATGGCACAAAAGATTAGCTCACCTAAACCTGAAAAGCATCTCAAAACTAGCCAACTCCAACCTAGTAAAAGGCCTACCCAAAATACCCTTTAAAAAGGACAAGCTATGCAAAGCTTGTCAATGTGGAAAACAAAAGAAAACCTCCTTCACTGCCAAAACCAGACTAGATACCTCTAAACCTCTTCAACTTCTTCACATGGACCTTTTTGGACCTATCAGAACTAGATCTCTTGGTGGAAAGAGATACCCTCTTGTTGTAGTTGATGACTACACTAGATTTACTTGGATCATCCTTCTTGAATCCAAAAGAGATACTTTGGAACAACTTGTCAAATTGTTCAATAAAATTCAAAACCAAAAGGGTTTATTCATCATCAAAATTAGATCAGATCATGGTAAGGAATTTGAGAACACTGGTGTTGAAGAATACTGTGATCAAAAAGGGATTGAGCACAACTTTTCTGCTCCTAGAACTCCTCAAAGAAATGGAGTTGCAGAAAGAAAGAATAGAACAATTTGTGAGGTAGCAAGGTCTATGCCGTCGAGCACAACCTTCCTAAATATTTTTGGGGTGAAGCAAAGAACCACCGCCGTCTATGTTCGTAACAAGACCCTCATCAACAAGTTTCACTCCAAGACTCCCTATGAACTTTGGAATGGAAGAACACCAACCATTTAATACTTCCATGGCTTTGGAAGTAGATGCTTCATACACAACAATGGGAAAAATAATCTTGACAAATTTGATTCAAAAAGTGATGAAGGAATTTTCCTTGGATACTCCAACACTAGCAAAGCCTATAGGGTTTACAACAAAAGAAGACTTGTTGTAGAGGAATCAATTCATGTGGACTTTGATGAAACTAATGACCAAAGTCACACTGAGCTATGTGATTTTGATGAAGCCGTGGGCAACTCGATAACCTACCCGAGGTTTCTCCTGTTCATGACCCTCATGTCTCATTCCCGAAGAAGATTCACCTTCCCTTCCTTATATAGTGCCCAAAGACACAAATAAACATTCAACTTTGCCTCGACAGCCATGAATCCTCTCTCAACAAAGAAAGGTGCATCTCGATGTACCATGATGCATCAACTAACCTTCCTTCATCCAATCATCAAAATCCCCTTGAAGAAGACCCTATCCAACCTGATATCAACTCCTCTCAATCAATTCCTCAACCTGAAATCATTACCCACATTATCCCTCCAAACAAAAACATCTATATAGATCTTCCTATACACAAAATGGACATACCACCTGACATGCCTGTTCTTGACTCTCTAATGAGTGCCTTCATCTCTCAAATTGAACCCAAAAAGATAAATGAAGCCCTTCAAGACCCTGATTGGATAGAAGCAATGGAGGAAGAATTGGAGCAATTTGAAAGAAATAAAGTTTGGAAGCTTGTTCCTAAGCCAAAGAATCAAACTGTCATTGGAACAAGATGGGTTTTTAGGAATAAGATGAATGAAGAAGGAGTTGTAATAAGAAACAAAGCTAGACTGGTTGCTCAAGGATACAGACAAGAAGAAGGAATTGACTATGATGAGACTTTTGCACCAGTTGCTAGACTTGAAGCTATAAGGTTATTTATTGCCTATGCTTCATTCAAGAAGATGAAAGTGTTTCACATGGATGTAAAAAGTGCATTTCTGAATGGAGTCCTAAATGAAAAGGTGTTTGTATCTCAACCTCCTGGATTTGAGCATCCCAAGTTTCCTGATCATGTATATAAATTGGACAAAGCACTATATGGACTTAAACAAGCACCAAGAGCTTGGTATGACACCCTATCTAGATATCTCCTTGGTAAAGAATTTACCAAGGGCCATATTGATAACACTTTGTTTATCAAAAAATATGGAGATGATCAGTTGCTCATCCAAGTCTATGTTGATGACATCATTTTTGGATCATCAAATGAGGACTTGTGCACTGAATTTGGGAACATTATGAAGGACCAGTTTGAAATGAGCATGATTGGTGAGCTCACTTTCTTCTTGGGTCTTCAAGTCAAGCAAATGGAGGAAGGAATATTCATTAACCAAGCTAAATACACAAGGGATATGATCAAAAAGTTTGATATGCTATCTGCTTCACCTGCCAAAACTCCCTTGTCAACAACAACCAAACTTCATGTCCGATCCCGATGGCCAAAGTGTAAATCCAACACTTTACAGAAGTTACATTGGATCCCTTCTCTATGTAACAACTTCAAGACCCGACATTATGTTTAGTGTCCGTCTTTGTGCTAGATTTCGTGCAAATCCCAAGGAGTCTCATCTCTCTGCGTCAAGAGAATTTTGAGATATCTCAAAGGAACTCCTGATTATGGATTATGGTATCCTACCGAATCCCCATTTTCTTTAATTGGATTCACCGATTCGACTATGCCGGGTGTAACCTAGATAGAAAGTCCACAAGTGGTGGATGCCAATTTATTGGATCTAGAATCATTTCATGGTCAAGTAAAAAGCAAACCTCAGTAGCAACCTCAACAGCTGAGGCTGAATATATTGCTGCTGGTTTGTGTTGTTCACAAATACTTTACCTCAAAAGTCAATTACAAGACTTTGGAATTGAACTGTCCAACATTCCAATCTTTTGTGACAACTCAAGTACCATTGCCATGACAGAAAACCCTGTCCAACACTCAAAGACAAAGCATATTGAGGTCAGACATCACTTCATCAGAGACCATGTTGAAAAAGGAAACATTAGTCTTGCAAAAGTGTGTACTGAGAATAATGTCTCTGACATCCTAACAAAGGCTATGGATGAGAAAAGATTTGAGATGTTAAGAGCAATGCTAGGCATGATTAATCTAACAAAATAAAAACTCTTATTCATTAGAATAAACCATTTCCTATGGCTGCTGTCAACAACATTGTCTGACAGCTAACCTTTTTCTCAATTCAAAAACTTCTTACACATCAAAACCAAACCTCATTTCTACCTTACAGAAATTCAAACACCATAAAAACAAGTCTAAATCCATATTACCAAAAGCTTCATCAACCCTCCTTCTCATCTCAGCAAGCACCTCTGAAAAGCCTTGACAGCTAAGGACTGTCAATCTTGTTTATCCCATAGCTGATCTTGGAAGCAATCATCCCCATATCCTCTATCACTATAAATAATGTCTGGAGCTTGATATGCACTCTCTTTGATATCTCCATATCTCTCCAACCAAACAGGATGCCTTTCCATAAATGGATCAATAGCAGAGGTTGAGAACTGCAAAGAAGGACAGACCCTCCTTGGCCACCACTCTTCAACTGCATTATAGGGAGGATACTCACTAAGTGGTGAGATAAAGATGAAGGTACCTGAAGAATTTGCACTTGCCTGTGCAATGATAGCTTGATCAGACTGAGGACCTTCATCCTCCTCACCATTTAGAGCAACTGGACTCAAACACTTGAGAAATTGAGAAAACAACTTCATATAGACTTTGGAAGGAGAACTTTGCACTCCTGCAAAGTTATCTCCAGTTCCCTCAAGAACTGTTTGGCTAAGAGTTAGAGAATCCCTGGTGACAGCTGTGAATTCCTTGACAGCTATGAAATCAGGTTGACCAATTTGTGTGTCAACCTTAATCCTTTCATCACTGTCAAGAGTCACTAGCTCTCCCAAGGTATAAACCCTTTCCACCTTGTCCTTAACTGACCTACTTGATTCTCCTTCTCTCTCCTTCCTTAACAGCTTAACCTTAGCTGTCAGATCACTGGTTCCCCCTTCAACTATCTTAGCCTTACCCTTACTTTTTGTTCTCTCTCTCAACCTATTTTCCTCACCTTCCAAAAGTGCTAATCTCTCCTCCTCCCAAAACTTCTTCCTTATCTCTCTCTCCTTCAACTCCTCCTCCTTATTGGGATCATCTTTTAGTATTTGATCCACCTCCTGCTCCAAACCTATATCAGTTTGGAGTCTATATGACAGAAACTCTCTCTCAAATCTCTCCTCTCTTGTTTCATCTACTCTTGGACTTTGGAAAACAAGTCTCTTTACAGTCTTAGCCATTTTGCTAGGACTGAACTTTGAAACAAGTCTTCCCATTTGCTATGAATAAAATGGATTTGGTAAATTTCTTCATCTGAACCATTGTCTTTTATAGGCAAATTCAGTTTCAATCAAATTAGTGGCAATGATCATTCAAAATAGACTTGGCTGGTAATTAAGTCTCGATGCCTATGAATTTAGCTCTTGCCAAATCGAGGAAGTGTTTGGAACTTGCCACTAACAAATATTCATTAATTTCTCTGTTTATTCCCTCTGAAATTTCGTCTTTGTGTTCGAAAATAAATCCCTTGTTTTGTGGGGAGTTATTGTACATGTAATGAGTAGTGGGACAAAAAACACTATTCATGAACAGTCACTATTTTAAATGCTATCTTTTAACCGTTACACTAACCCACGTATTAGCCGTTTAAACAACCTCAAATTCCCTCCTTTAACTATCATTTAACCTTGCGAACTAATCCCTCAGTTAACAATCACCATTCTCTCTTCCAAATTCATTCTTTGATTCCCTCTGTTTTTGTCTCATAAACCCTAAAAACTTTCTGTTCTAAGTTCAAACATGTCTTACCCAGAAGCCCATGGATACTTCATCAAACCTGAGTTCTATGAGCACAATGTTGGAGCTCTCATCAAAGAACTCTTGGAATCCAATCATCTCTGCAATATGATGGAAGCTCAACCTCCTATTTATGAGAAGCTGTGCAGAGAGATTTTTATGAAAGGAGAAAGACAATCAACTGGAGCAATCAAAACCACCATTGAAGGTACTGAAATCAATGTGACCCCCAAGATTGTGTCCAAGGTTTACAACATCCCTATCAAAAGCAATGGTGTTTCAAATCTCTGGAATAGGAAAGACAACAACCTGGAACCTTTCTACAAAAGGTTCTTTGACAAACCAAGCTGTAATTATCTATTGGTTCAGGACAAACCAATCAAAAAGAAGGAACTTTATCTGTTCAAATCAACCCTAATGGATGTTGTCATCAAAGGGTTTGATGGAAAGCAATCATCATTTGATCAAATAAGTCCTAATGAATGGAAGCAAGCCCTAAGTTTGATAACCAAAGAAGTAAACTGGAGTGTTGCTTTACTTCACAACTTTCAATTAGCCATTTCTCCCTCTCCCTGGAAATACAAGAAACAAAATCCAAGGATGAACAATTTCAGATTCATGAGTGGAATTCTCCATCACCTTATTCCAAGGTTGAATCCTCCCCTAAAGGATGAGTGGCTTGAGTCTGCATCTCTAGTATCAACCAGAAGCTTCAACTTGAGCACCTTCAAACCGAAGGGTAAGAAGAAATTAGAGCTTGGGGATTCCGAGAATTTTGATGAAGCCTCTCAAAGATTGAAAAAGAAAACTGAGAAGGATATGAAGATATGGCAGGGATTGGTAAACATGGTGAATGACAAAAGATCCAAGAGAAAGCATGACAAAGGTGTTGTCATAAAAGAAAGAGCTCAAGAGACTTCTCCTTCCAAAATCAAAAGAAGAAAAAGCCTAGCCAAGATGAAGAGAACTGGAAAGGGAAAGAAGCTTAGTAAAGGAAAGCAAATCCAAGAAGAGGAAGCTGTTGAGCAAGAAAGTGCTCAAGGAACTGACAAAGGGAAGATGGTAGCTGAAGAGCAAGCTGACAGTGAAGATACTCAGTCAGATCCTATTTTCAAGGACATTGATGAATATGATGGTGAAGAGGAAGAAATCCCTGATGTTGTGTATGCTGGTGAAGCTCAAGGTGATGAGTTTGATGAAGATATGAGAAGAGCTGTTGCTGAGTCACTAATGGAAGTAAGGACAGCTAAGGTTGGACAGTCATCTGGGACAGCCATGGAAGCTTCATCTCTGACAGCTAAGGTTGTCTCAAGTGCTGAAACCCCATCCAAGGTAACCTCTAAGCCTTCTCTTACTCTCAGTACTTTCTCTAGGAAGAGAAAAACAGATAAAGATGCTCCCCCATCCAAAAAGTTGAAACCAACCACTCCTCAACCCTCCTCATCCAAAGACCAATCTAGTTCACCTCATGACTCTGTGGCTCAAGGCATCCTAAATCTTAATCCCTCTAACATTAGTCCAAATGAGCCAAGTGTTGAAAAAGATAGGGGAATAGCTCTAGCTACGAAAAGGATGAGCCTCTGTTAAGGGGGAATAAAAGTCCTATGTCTCCTATTCTGACAGCTATCCCTCTCTCCAGTCAAGAATCACCCTCTGATAGTCCCTCAGATCCTTCCCCCATCCCTGAAAACATTTTCAAAGCATCTGAAGGACTTTCCTTAGAAGATCCCAAGCATGTCCCTGCTGTTACCTATTACTTAAGACAAGTGCTAACAGAGGAAGAAACTCAAAAAGCCTTGAAACTTATCAAAAACAGAGATTTGTCCAAGAAAGCTAGCATTCCTGCACCTGAACCCATTCCTGAAACTGAACCTCAATCCAAGTTTGTTGAATCTGTTCAAATTTAAGAACCCCATGTTGTTACCCAAGATACTGAGCCCCAACCTGATCTTGAACCAGAACCTCAACCTGATCTTGAACCCGAACCTCAACCCGATCTTGAACCGTAACCTCAACTCCGATCAAGAATCTCAATTTAAACCTAGTGAGCCCGATCAAAACCAAGAAACCGTTGATCCCTCCTTGAATCAAATCCTTCCTACTTGTGAACCTTGGATTTTGGATTGTGAAATTGACTTTTCCTTCCCCTCTATCATGGCTGCCCACCAAAGATTGAAGGATATTTCCCATTTCCCCTGAAATTGCCAATCCTCACCTAGTCTCCAATCCTTGGTTAAGCAAAAATTCCATTATGATTCATGCAAGGAATAGATGTGGCCTCATAGTGTTTGCCCATGAGGAATGGAAAAAGTACAGAATAGCTCTCCCCAACTCCTTCTTTCACAAAGCCCCCTTGCTATCAAACTTCATGGATATCTCTACCATAATAGATTGGGAAATTCTGTTCTCCCAGCTTCTTTCTTCAAATATCAATGAATGCATTTATATGCCTTCATCCCTGGTGTATGCCCTATGCATTGAGCTTGCCAAAGAAATGTATTGGAGGATTTGCCTCAATAAATCCATTATCATGGCTGTCATTGCAAGACCAAGCCTGATAGCTATGTTTCCCTTCATCTTCGGTACCCTCTTCATTCATCCCCCTAAACACAAGATCTCTCCAATCCAACCTTCCTCCAAACTTCAATCCTTCAACTTTTGTACCCCATATCATGTGACCATTACGGACATGCAAAGATTTACAAGGTCAATGATAACCAAGATGAGACACATTTTGGAAGTCTCAACCGTGTCAAAATCCGAGAGGAAGGCCTCCAAAGGAAAGGCCATTGAATCTCGATGAAGAAGCCGTGAACTCCGGGGAAAAAGAGCCTCTGGTGCTGCTCCAAATGTGATTGTGTCAAGTGATGATGAAGATAGTGCTCCTGTGATGAAACAGCATCAACTCTCAACCTCTACTGTTCTCACTGTCTCAACTGATCCATCTCTACATCAAACTCAACAACCCATCTCTCTTCAATCAAACCCCTTCTTTTCTAACCTATTTGCAGGAACAAGGGGTCAGAGCTCAAAACCAAAGAAGGATCCCTTATGGGGTACTATGAGATTGAGAAATGATGAAGAGCCTCTGTCCAAAGCTGTTCTCAAGGAAAGGCAAAACCAAACCTTCACCTATGATGATGAGATGAGCTGGGAATGGAACAATGAGATGTTCTACAGAGGTGTTGAGGACAAGATGAAGAGAGTGCTACTTGCAGAAAGAGAGGAGATCCTTGCAGCAAGAAGAGAAAGAGATGAATTTTCTTAAGAAAATTTTATGTATTTTTGGATAAGTCCTTTTTTAATCCCTACCTTTAATTCCTGCTTTTAAAACATTGTTTATTTTGGATAATATGTTTTGTTTTAAGACTCAGTTGATTGAATCAAGAAGATTGTTCTCATCTTCATTGGTATATTCATTCTTGAGTATCTTGCAGGTTATATCTTTATTAGATATATTACTTTGCCAAAAAGGGGGAAATTGTTAGGACCTAACTATGTAAGCCACATAGTTATAATAGGTTTTGACAAAGAAATATATCATATGTTATCTGACAGCCAAGATAACATATGACCTTGGACAGCTAAGCCATCAACTTCAATCTGCACTTCTATATATATCAACTGGACAGCTATGATTCAAACATCCCTCAAAGATATCACTCAAATCCTCTCATATACATTAATGTATCTAAATTACATGTGTAGTATGATGTATTACATAATGCCTAAACCTTCTAGATCAGAACTTAGCTCTGACAGCTAAGGTTCTCTCACAGCAAAGGTTTCACCCCTCAACAGCTATGATCTTCATCATCAACAGCTATGAAGAAATCCTGTGATGACCAAGATGTGCCTTGTCCAAATCTCTCCATACAGATGTTGCCAGCTCATCTCCATGAAGATCACATGCCTGGTTGCGCATTCCACTAATTTATTCTCCAGTCAACAAAGGCTCTAAATGCAACTCCAACATGCATTTACTCCCTTGTCTCCTTGTCTCCTCCAACGGCTATTTCCAAGCCTATAAAAGGAACTCTCCAAGACCGAAGACATCACCCCTTTCACACACAACTTCTACAAACCTTGCATCCAAACCTTCTCAACCTGCAACCAATAATCAAAACAATATTAAGACACTTGCAACTGATCTCAGGTGTATAAACTGATTTGTAAGAACCCCTTAAGACTGACTTTAAGTGGGTAGCGTGAATAGCTCAGTGTAGAGCTTGATCCCTAATAGACTGTACTTATTAGGAAGAGGAAGTTCAAGGAACTTGCCTATCCAATCCTTTGTAAATCTTAACGGGAACTAGATTTAAGTGGATTGATCTCACTTGTCAAGGTTGACAGTGAGGGTGGACGTAGGAGGAGTGAACTCTGAACCACCTTAAAATTCCTTGTGTTCAATTGGTATTATCACTCAACACACACACACATATACACACACCTACACTATTCACTTGTCTTTACATTATTTCAAACACTTTTATTCCGCTGCACATTTAACTCCAATCTTTAAAACCAGTTAACCTCTGACAGCTAAGATTTCACCTCAGCTGTCAAACCTTAACTGCCTAACCTTTAATTTGATCTAAGCAAACAGGACCTTTCAGAATCCTATCATTATCAACCACCTCCTTAATCTTATTATATTATATTTTAGCTACACCATTTCTTGTTTGGATCATCCACTCAATCTTTAATTTATTCAATCTTTGGAAACCCACTTTTGAAATACACACACGTACACACACAGATTACACATACTGTTTCACACACACACACCACTATTTTTAACAATTACTTTAGCTCCTCCGCTCCAACATAATACTTTAGATCCAACCCAAATAAATCAATTTTATTATGGTACGAACCCTAATTTCTCACTCTCATAAATACATGCAATATTGATGATCAAAACTCATATCACTCACCAACATAATCACTTGAAAACCCTAATTTTGATAAACTTAGATTAGGTTTTCATTAATCAATGATCCGATCAATATAATGTCCTTAAATTAATTCTTAATTAATCAACAATATTCATAATAAAAACCCCAATTTAATCTCAAAAATTTCTAGGATTTTCTAGACTTTAAATTTAAAAATAATAATTATGGGAAGAAAGAATCCTTACCTTGTTTTTTTTTCTTCTCAATTGTTCTTCCTCTTTTCTTTTCTTCTTCCACGTTGGCTGCCACTTTTTTTTCTTCTTCTTCAATACTCACATTTCTCTCTCTCTCTCTCTCTCTCTCTCTCTCTCTCTCTCTCTCTCTCTCTCTCTCTCTCTCTCTCTCTCTCTCTCTTTCTCTATACTGGGTGCCGCCTCCCTCTTTCTCTCTATTCTCTCTAATTCTCTCTATTCTCTCTAATTCCTAGTTTAATAAAAATATTGTAAACCTATTTAAAAATATGTATTTATATTATTAAGTTTTCCAAATTCTAAACTAATTAGGTAGTTCAAATCCAATAAAACAAGCTCACAAAAATCTTAGTCCAATAATAACTCAAGCCCAATACTATAAGCCCACAACTTTGAATCCATTTAATACAAGTGATAACAATTATTAAAAAAAAAAATTAAATAAATAAAATCGTTTATTAATTAAAAAGGATTAATTAATTAAAAAAATGGGTTATTACATTCTTACCCCCTTAAAAGAAGTTTAGTCCTCTAAACTTTCATAATCCGATGAAGCAACTAATCTTATCATATCAATCTACACTAAATACTCCAAGAATAATACTGAGATCAAACCTAAGACTTAGATTAAACTTATTCTCACAAATCCTAAACTCCCAAAGATCTAAAGGCTCAAATCAAACTTATCCTCATACATTCTAACTCCCAAGGATCTAAAGGATCAAATCAAACTTATCCTCATACATTCTAACTCCCAAGGATCTAAAGGATCAAATCAAACTTATCCTCATACATCCTAAAATCCCAAAGATCTAAAGCCAAAATCAAACTTATCCTTACCCATTCTAAACTCCCAAGGATCTAAAGCCAAAGCTCTGATACCAACTGTAACGACCCCGAATTTTCACAACAGTAATAATACTTAATTGATAATAAAATAATCTCCAACGGCTACTAAAACCATAATTCAAAAACTAACCACAATTTGAAATAACTTAAATGCTGAAAACGGTAACTATTTCAACGGCTAGTACAATCCACTAGCTCAACAAATCTTTAAAGTCTTACCAACTCTCAAATAACTGCAATAACTAACTAAAAAGTCTAAAATGATCCTTGAACTCCTTATGAAGTTCTCCCGAACCATTTCACATTCTTCCTATATGTAATCTGGAAGAAAAAGAGTATGAAAGGGTGAGCGAACAATGCCCAGTAAGTTCATATACAACCCCTCCGGTTACTAAGGAGGAGTTGACCTGAAAGAATATTAAACGATACAAGTTTCATATAAAAATCGAAGACAGAACGAAGTACAAATTCGAAATAGTTATTTAACAAATTCTCAAATCACATGTCTTTCAAAATCTCAACGGTTCCACAAACTGAGTTGACAAATATTTTCGAGTTTCAAATGATGACGAAATCGATTCAAATTGACTCGAATGATTTACTTAATTAAAATTGTCCCATACCAGCTTTAACTAACTAAATGACGTAGCGGAAGACTTGATAGATGTCAATTACTAGAAGAATTTAATCAATCCTAGCAAAAGACCTTCAACCTTGTAGAATTTAATCAATACAAAAGTTGGAAGAAACAAATCAATGTTTATTAAACGGCAAAAACTGCTTTCCAACCCTAAAAACAAAGTATAAATACTCTTAAACAAACCCTAAAAACGACTTGGTAAATAAAGGACTAAACTACCCTTAATTAAACAAAACATCAGCAAACACAAACTTCAGTCGACGACATGCACGGCCGCTCCATAAATCACGACACGGCCGCTCCCCATGACACGGCCGCTCCTCAAGCAATGACACGGCCGCTCCTCTCCTGAAGCTTCAACCTTTTCGATCCAACTCTTCCATGAACTCGAGAGCCACCTCTTCGACTGCATCATTCTCCCCACGCCTGAAAAAATTCGTCCTCGAATTGTCAACCCTCATCATCGACGAGTCCCTGAATATGGTACCAAGTGCTTAACATTGAAAACATCAGACGTACGAACATGGCTAGGTAATTTCAACTTGTACGCATTAGAATTAATCTTAGCAATGATTTCAACTGGACCAATTTTCTTCGCAGATAATTTATTATATGTACCCACTGGAAAACGATCCTTGGTCATGATAGCCCAGACGTAATCACCAACCTGGAACTCCACCTGACGCCTCTTCAGATCAGCCGTATGTTTATACCTAGCGTTGGCGGCCTGTAAATTGTCTCGCACTTTAGCATGCACAGCCTGCAACCCCTCAACCAAATCCACCGCCTTACCATGAAGCTTCTGTTTACTTGGTAATGTAATCAAGTCCAATGGTCCCTTAGGTTGAACCACGTAAACTACTTGGAACGGGCTGAACCCGGAGCTACGATTGATGGCATGGTTGTGAGCAAATTCAGCCTGTGCCAACTTCTGATCCCAAGACTTCACATGATCACCAACCAAACAACGCAACAAATTACCCAACGATTTGTTTACAACCTCTGTCTGACCATCCGTTTGGGGGTGATATGCACTGCTGAAGTTAAGTTGGGTGTTGGCCATCTTCCACAAGCTTCGCCAAAAATGACTAAGGAAACGGGTGTCCCTATCCGAAACGATTGCAGCAGGTAAACCATGAAGACGATACACTTCCTTGAAGAAAAGTTGAGCAACATTAACGGCGTCCGTTGTTTTCTTGCAAGGGATGAAATGAACCATCTTCGAGAATCTGTCAACAACCACGAAAATAGAATCGTGTCCCCGCTGTGTACGTGGCAGCCCAAGTACGAAATCCATACTAATCTCCTCCCATGGCTGATTCGGAACAGGAAGCGGCATGTACAGGCCCGCATTAGTAGCTGCACCCTTGGCCATATGACACACCCGGCACCTCCGAACGAACCTCTCAACTTCCTTCCTCATGCTCGGCCAGAAATAAGAAGCTTGAACTAGCTGTAAAGTCCGATCTCTCCCAACATGGCCCTCCCCATGCAGCTCTTGAACAATCAGCAAACGCAGGCTACCTTCAGGAACACATAACTGATTGCCCTTGAACAAAAACCCCTCGTACAGCAAGAAGTCCGGCTTAAGACCCGCCTTAACATCCTCCAGAACTACCGAGAAATATGGGTCAGCTGCGAGTAACTCCCGAAACGACTCAAATCCAGGGACTTCGATGCGCAAAGTTGTCATTAAGCTCCGTCGTCGACTCAATGCATCAGCCACTTTGTTAGTAACCCCCGCCTTATGATTAACCACAAAAGAAAATTGTTGAAGAAAAGCCATCCAACGAGCATGCCGATCTGAAACTTTGTCCTAGCTATGTAAATGACGTAAAGAGTCATGGTCTGTGAACAAGATGAACTCTTGGTGGAACAAATAATGCCTCCAATGTTTTACTGCCTGAACAACCGCATAAAATTCCAAATCGTAAGTACTATACCGAGCCTTGGCACCCGACAATTTTTCACTAAAATAAGCCACTGGCCGCCCCTTTTGACTCAAAACAGCCCCAATACCCACCTTAGAAGCGTCGGTATGCAACTCAAATGGCTGTGAAAAATCGGGTAATATCAAAATAGGCGCTGTAGTCAACATCTCCTTGACTTGATGAAACGCGTTGTCTGCCTCTGTAGTCCACGAAAAGCGAGCGCCTTTCATACAATCAGTGATAGGCGACATGATGCTACTGAAGTGAGGGATGAAACGGCGATAGAAAGATGCTAACCCATGAAAGCTCCGGACCTCTGTGATTGTAGTAGGAACAGGCCACTGTTGAACTGCTGCTACCTTGCTCGTATCAACTTGCAGGCCATCACCCGATATAACATACCCCAGAAATAAAACTCGTGGTACCATAAAGACACATTTCTTTGTTGCTGCATAAAAGTTCTCCTTCTGCAGCACGGACAAGACCTCCCGCACATGATGTATATGCTCTTCTTGGCTCCGGCTGTAAATAAGAATGTCATCAAAATATACCACTACAAAATTCCCAATAAATGGTCGTAGCAGTTGGTTCATCACACGCATGAATGTACTCGGGGCATTAGACAACCCAAACGGCATGACCAACCACTCGTACAAACCTTCGCGGGTTTTGAAGGCTGTCTTCCACTCATCTCCTGGCCTAACCCGAATCTGATAATACCCACTCTTTAAATCCAACTTAGTAAAGACCACGGCCCCACTAATCTGATCAAGCAGGTCATCAAAACGAGGAATCGGAAACCTGTACCGTACAGTAATTTTGTTAATGGCCCTGCTGTCAACACACATCCGCCAAGAACCATCTTGTTTGGAAATCAAAATAGCCGGAACCGCACACGGACTCAAACTTTCACGAATATGCCTTTGCTAACAATTCTTCCACCGCCTACGCAATTCCTCATGTTCCTTCGGGCTCATACGATAATGAGGTCTGTTAGGAAGACTCGCCCCGGGGACTAGATCAATGTGGTGCTGAATATCACGGAGGGGTGGTAATTCCGAAGGCAACTCATCCGGAAATACGCTAGCAAATTCCTGTAGTAATGGCGAATCAAAGATCCGGAATCCCGATCGACCGTGCATACGATTTCCCAAGCAACAAAAAAATCACATCATCTTGTTGGACCTCCTCCTCGAATTGAGCAAAAGAGAGGAACGAAGAACAGGGAACCGGCGTTGTCACTGTTACCACCGGTTTAGTAGGAACTAGAACAAATTTTGTTCCATCAACAATCAAACTGTAAGAATTATCCCGCCCATTATGAACAACCTCGTCTATCAAATTGCCATGGCCGGCCCAATAATAAATGACAAGCATCCATAGCAACTACATCACACCATATTTCATCACGATATTTAGAACCAACAGAAAAACAAATAAGAGCACGTTTCGAAACTGTTACCTCACCACCCTTTTTAAGCCACGCCAATTTATATGGCTTAGGATGCTTCTCCGTCTGAATGCTCAACTTCTGGACTGCTTCCTATGCGATAATGTTTTCACAGCTACCCGAGTCAATCACAAAACGACACACCTTCCCCAAAATAGTACAAGTTGACTGAAAGATGTTATTACGGAGCCATTCATTATCGTCATTAGTACGCGGAGTTAGGCACGAACGGCGGACAACAAGAGACACACCCACATCCCTGGGCCACTAATCGCTTCCTCCTCGTCGAAAGTAGGGTGTTCCGGTAAGCCACCTTCATCAGCCGATACATCCTCCTCTGCTTCGTTAAACAGCGCCTTCTTTCCAGCCTGTTTGCAGTCCATTTGGCGATGACCGACTTCGCCACACCCAAAACACTTAATGTTGCTGCCACCCCCTCTAGAAAACTGACCGCCTGTTTTGGCACTGGTTGTAGGGCCTGTAGCATTGCTGTTAGTGTTAACCCCAGTTAAACTGCTCCCTCCAGTTGCACCACCACTGCTCCACCTCCGTGTTTGTTGCTCGCCGACAATAGCTCTCTGGTGTGCTTCGAAATTGACCCAATATCAAACATATTCGGGGTATCCCGACCCGCACTCGCTTGAGCCCCCTATGTAACGTGCAACCGTCTGATCCACCGTTTCCTGAATATCGTTTCTAGCTAACAACTGGTAAAACTCGGTGGTGTAATCCTCTACCGAGCGTGATCCTTGCTTCAGGTTCTGCAGCCTCTGAAATAAAGTTCGCTGGTAATTATACGGCAAGAAGGCAAATACAGAATCGCTTTCTTCATCTTCTCCCATGACCCAATTTTTGGTTTTCCCAAGCGAGAACGTGAGAGTTTGAGTTGCCGCCACCAAGCGGTTGCTCTCCTCTCGCCGCGTAGCGACCAACGCCACCCGCCCCGTCTTCGGCACCCTTTTAAACTCCAAAATTTCTTCTACCGTGGCCACCCAATCCGTAAATTCCTCCGCCCGTAGCCCCCATTAAATTACGGTAGGTCTATGCGCATACCCGCCTCCCACCGTCGGTTTTCCTCTTCCTTCGCGGGTCTCTCGTGGTTGTCGCCTAACCTCGCGGAATTTCTTCATAGTACTCCCATCACCCCCATCGTAATCCTCCTCCCGCCTCGCCGTCCGTCGCTACCACCAGGTCTAGGTTGATCCCGCCGAGTCTGATGATTGAACAAGTCGGTCATCCTCGCCGTTAACTGTTCCACCATCAACTCCATACGTTGATCTACGATCGATCCGATGCGTTCCTCAAGGCTCGCCTCATCTCGCGCGTAAACCTCTTCCACAGTTTGTCTCTTCTGCCCTCGAACCATTCTTCCTGAATCGAACGAAAGCTCTGATACCAACTGACGTAGCGGAAGACTTGATAGATGTCAATTACTAGAAGAATTTAATCAATCCTAGCAAAAGACCTTCAACCTTGTAGAATTTAATCAATACAAAAGTTGGAAGAAACAAATCAATGTTTATTAAACGGCAAAAACTGCTTTCCAACCCTAAAAACAAAGTATAAATACTCTTAAACAAACCCTAAAAACGACTTGGTAAATAAAGGACTAAACTACCCTTAATTAAACAAAACATCAGCAAACACAAACTTCAGTCGACGACATGCACGGCCGCTCAATAAATCACGACACGGCCGCTCCCCATGACACGGCCGCTCCTCAAGCAATGACACGGCCGCTCCTCTCCTGAAGCTTCAACCTTTTCGATCCAACTCTTCCATGAACTCGAGAGCCACCTCTTCGACTGCATCACTAAACCACTCACAGATTATAAGGAAATTCAAAGGACTGATAAGCTGAACAAAGTTGACTCGAATGATCTAGTTATCTACAATTGTCCCATACCAGCTGTAGATAATCAAATCATTCACAGACATCATGATCACATAAGTGGTCCACTGACCTTATCAAACCAAAAATCCCATAAAGGGAACAAAAGCCCACAAGGAGCACAAAGGTTGACTCCGTAGAGTCCTAAACAGTGTATCCGGAACACTCCACCACAACTACATTGAAGCGGTGAACTAAGTTTGCCCGAAGGCCAAAATATCAAATATACCCCGCCAAAGCAGGTTGTCTAACTTAGTGATCATTAATGGAACAAAAACATATCATATCAAAACTCATTTTTTTATACAGAATACGAACTTTCATATTAACAACAAAATTCTGTATTTACGAAACCAAAAGGACGATATAGCAAACGAATAACAAAAGATTAGCAAATAACGGTAACCGAGGGAGTCAAAACAAATACTGACAAAATGTCAGCTTTTACGTATCAAAGGAACGTACATCGCCAAGAAGTATGCGGAAGCCTAAACAATGAAACGGAAAGAAAATCAAATAACTTAAAGATGTATAATCCCTTACCTCGATTGTTTGCACTCGAACAATTGCTAACTCCGATCGTATCTACACAAATAAATAATATCCGTTAAGTACGGATTGACTACTTAATACACCGTCCCAACTTAACTTTATTTTACTTCACTAACTTATGAGTTAATTCTATTTAACTCCGTCTCAAGTTGCTTTCCACTTCTAGAGTTTCCCAAAATACCCTTCACATAAATACCAAAACACCCATAGGGTTTACCCAAACTACCCTTAGGTTTCTAACATTTTTATTCCCTTTACTTTAATCAAAAACACATTTACACACACTAATTACACCTTTTCAGCACACACACACAAAACCCTAATATTACACACACTCACACGGTATATTATCTTGAAACCTCTTTGTTGAAAATATTTTATTAAATCACAAGGACACATCATTAGCTTATAATAAATCCACAGACTAGTAATTGAATCCTATCATTATCAACCACCTCCTTAATTTTATTATATTATATTTTAGCTACACCATTTCTTGTTTGGATCATCCACTCAATCTTTAATTTATTCAATCTTTGGAAACCCAGTTTTGAAATACACACACGTACACACACAGATTACACATACTGTTTCACACACACACCACTATTTTTAACAATTACTTTAGCTCCTCCGCTCCAACATAATACTTTAGATCCAACCCAAATAAATCAATTTTATTATGGTACGAACCCTAATTTCTCACTCTCATAAATACATGCAATATTGATGATCAAAACTCATATCACTCACCAACATAATCACTTGAAAACCCTAATTTTGATAAACTTAGATTAGGTTTTCATTAATCAATGATCCGATCAATATAATGTCCTTAAATTAATTCTTAATTAATCAACAATATTCATAATAAAAACCCCAATTTAATCTCAAAAATTTCTAGGATTTTCTAGACTTTAAATTTAAGAATAATAATTATGGGACGAAAGAATCCTTACCTTGTTTTTTTTTTCTTCTCAATTGTTCTTCCTCTTTTCTTTTCTTCTTCCACGTTGGCTGCCACTTTTTTTTCTTCTTCTTCAATACTCACGTTTCTCTCTCACGCTCTCTCTCTCTCTCTCTCTCTCTCTCTCTCTCTCTCTCTCTCTCTCTCTCTCTCTATACTGGGTGCCGCCTCCCTCTTTCTCTCTATTCTCTCTAATTCTCTCTATTCTCTCTAATTCCTAGTTTAATAAAAATATTGTAACCCTATTTAAAAATATGTATTTATATTATTAAGTTTTCCAAATTCTAAGCTAATTAGGTAGTTCAAATCCAATAAAACAAGCTCACAAAAATCTTAGTCCAATAATAACTCAAGCCCAATACTATAAGCCCACAACTTTGAATCCATTTAATACAAGTGATAACAATTATTAAAAAAAAAAATTAAATAAATAAAATCGTTTATTAATTAAAAAGGATTAATTAATTAAAAAAAATGGGTTATTACACAAGACACGTCAACTAAGCCGGGGGCATCTCCGGCGTTACCCCTCCGACGTGAGAGTAAGTTAACAAGTCAAGATAACATACAAAAGCTATGGAATCTGGGAGAGATATCCAGAAGAGAGAACAAGAAGAACTTACATAATGATATTTTTGAGGTTGCTTATATACTCCCACACATCATGTGCAAGTCATATGTCAATGACACGTGTCAATCATCCATAACGTTAGCAAAATGTCTCCATCTATAGGTAGCGCCGCAACTTTATCTTTGACATCTTTCATCATTTGACAGGTACAGTGGGCCCCAATTATAACGACATTAACAACGACCTCTGCACTGTAGTTAATGATCTTGATGTCGCCTATGGCGACAACCATCTCATGGCGACATTCCTTGTTGGTTGCAGAGAGATACATATTTGGCAAGATATCGGCCTTTGAATCATATATCATCTTCCTGTAATGACGGACTTTAAAGGGATTCTCGCCGGAGGGTTCTCGCCCGTATGCATAAGGAAGTCGCCGACCATCTTTAGCTACCCTTGGGCCCATTATCATGGGCCTTGATCCATAATTTTTGAATTGGGCCTCATACTAACAAGCTGGGCCGAATGCCCCTTTTTCAGGATCACATCAGTAGCCCCCAAGTTTGAGACATGGATTATTCATGATCCAGGCGAGAAATTCTGGTTGTCGCTCAAGGTTTACGCCATCATCAATTAGTTGGCGAGATACTAGCTTCAGTTGACACCTAAGTGGCCACGTGTCACTTCAGGGATGATGGGCGAGGGCGGTTTGTCAGCGCCATACTTTCGTCTTGAAATTCGTGCCTTTTAATAATTTGTCTTCAATAATGGGGGGATTTTCTAATTTCGAACATCATTTAATATTTTGAAAAACTCCCCAACACCCTTTTGTCTTCTTTAGCTAAAGTCAGCCCCCAAACCTCTCATTCTCATTTTAGTTACTCAAACTTTTGAAAATTCCCTTTCAATCTCCGGCGAACCGATTTCCGTTCAAGCTTCCCTTTTGTTGTTTCGTCCATTTTTTCCGTTCGATTTCACCATTTTCGTGTTCCCTATGGCCTCGCGCTCACCAAGCTACTCGTTTCATCCTGTTTGGGGGTGTTTCTTGAAGGATTTCAACGTTCTTTGAGGTTTCTGGCCAAAGCTCTGGCCGATCTTCAAGTTTCCAACGTTTTCTGCAAATCTCAGGGTACAACTTCTAACCCTTCGAATTTTTCACTTTCATTCCAACTCCCCCATCTCACATGAATGGCTAGGACTAAATCTTGTGCGAGAACCATTAGATTTCGTCAAAACCAGAAAAGTGGGGGGTTTTATAGAGTTGACATGGGGTCTGGGCTCGAATCCCGAGCGAGGATCTCAATACTATGCTTATGCGATATGGGGATGATGTCGCCATTTTGGATGCCTTAGAAATTAGGGGTCCTCCATTTTTACATATATCTGTACCCATGAAGACTTTCTTCACCACTTGGGAACTTTGCACACACATTTGCGATTTCTACCATCCCCTTTTTAGTTCTAACTTTTCAAATACTGACTATCCCACTGATTTCAATTTACGTAGTCGTCGCTTCTATAAATAGGTTCTCTCTTCCGGTGAACATGTCTTCTTCCAGCTCTTCATCTAACCATGATATCTCTGATACGCTGGCTGCGAAAACCACCTTAAGACATCAAATTTCTAACGAGACCCCCCTTCCTTTGTCGCTAAAATAAGTATCTCCTCTTCTTCCTTAGACTTTCAAACTCCTATCCATGTCAAGTATGACATTAATCATAATGTCTACCGCATTGACCCTTACACCGGCAACATGTCGCTTGTTGATATGCAACAAAGAACAGACGGAATTGTCGTATACACCTCCAAACTAGAAGTTGGCCTTAGGTTCCCAATAGATCCCTTCATATGTGCAGTAATGCACAAAGCCCAAGCTGCAGTTGTTGACCTTCACCCTAACGCCATTTGCATTCTCACAATCTATTTATCTGACAATTTGTAGAGCCCTTAGGCAAGAACCAACAATCCCTTTGTTTGTCCATCTTTTCGAAGGCTATACTGTGATTTCCAAGCGGGATGACACTGTCGAGAACCGCTTATCCATCAAATACCGAAAACAAAAAATTATCACCCCACTTCCTCGTAAAGTCCCTAACTGGCAAGTTAAACCCCTCTTAATTACTTCTCGCGTTGGCTGGAATCATTCTAGCAACCTTCGGGTGATAATCCCCAAGTTTGAGACTATAAAAGCTTTAGTTTCTGGCGACAATCGCCTAAAAGATAGAATGTTGAAGGTTCTCGCCGATGCAAATGACACTGGCTTGGCTCTATTTTCCTGGAGGGAAATTATTTCTCTCCCCTCCTTACTCCGCAAGGTCAGTCTTCCAGACTTCAGATTCCCAAGGGATGAATCCGGCGCGACCATTATCCGCACTTGTCCTTATCCCGGCTGGGAGCTTCACTCTGGCAATTGCTTTGCTTCTGAATATGGACCTTGTTGACATGAAGGTCGCTGTTGCAATGCCATATTTGAAGTCTATAGTATGTTTCTCGCCCTTAACTTTCATCTTCTTTCTCTTTAAATCTTTTTTGCTAACACTTTCATTACCTTGAAGGATTTAGAACCATGAGTCTTACAGAGAGGCGAGAAGCTTTCTCTCGTGCTGATGGTCACCGTAAGCGGCTTGCTGAGTCCAGACAGGCCAGCCTTCTGAAGAATTTTGAACTTGAAATCCCTATTTCAATCCATGGGGATGACTCTGAGGCAATCGCGCGCGAGAAAGGTGTTTACGCTGCGGAGAAGGCCGCTGGGAAGGCTATTGAGCCTTCTAAAATGAAAACAAAATCTAAAACTCCTTCACAAGCTTCACCACTTAAGCTCAGATATGAGATAACTGGGGAGGAAGAAGAAAACCAAGAACAAAACACAGATGCTGCTTCTGCTGGGGACCAAACCACCCAGACAACTAACCAAATCAATCCTGCTTTGCTGAAAGAAGTTGGTTCCTGCCCAACCAAGAGAGCTCGCCCCGCTGAGGATACACTTCCCTCCCATACTGAAAGAAGTTGGAAGAGCATAATAGGCGCCTTGAAGCTGAGCTTGCCGCCATCAAGGAGAGCGACCTTCAGAAAGATGCTTTAATTGCTCAACTTCAGGATGATGTAACTGCAGCGAAAGCTAAGACCGAGCTAGAAAATATGGAGCTGTATGACAAAGCTCTGATTCAAGCTATAAGGTTAGCAGCGGCCAGCTCCAGCGAGATTCCTTCCATTACTCCCGGGCTTATCGCCAAATGGGGATCCGAGCCTGATGACAACGACTTTTCTCGCTTAGGCTATCCCCTCGTGCCTTATGAAGAATGTGAGCACGCCGAGCTTGCCGCCGAGGATGAGCTGTTGGGGAAACCGGTCTGGGAGGTTCCCGCGGTGGCTGAGAATGATGCCCTGACCTTATGGGCTGATATAATTGATGAGAAGAATAATGCGATAAAAATTACCAAAGATGCCGCTAAAGCCGCTCGAGCTGCCCAAACCGCTTCAATTGAGCACATCCCCACTCCCCCTTTAACCTGATGTCTTTTAAATAATTTATCATTTGATATGGGTCTGTATTAAACAATTTACATTATGTTACTTTGATTGTTGCGGTTTGCGACTTTGACTTTGGTTCCATCTTTTATGAATGCTTTCCGCTTTCCTTTTTTGAAGTTGTTGTTTAGCTTTCTTTCATCTGCTTTGGATATTTATCTTGTATGTCGCCTGCTTTATTTTGCTTTGATATTTTCTCAAAGATCCAATTTACGACCTTTATCTCCATATACATACTACTCCCTTCAAAAGAGTGAGGCTTGTCTTTAGGCAGCCTTATGTTTCTCGCGTCTCAGCTTTACTCAGCTTTCTAGCGACTTCTTTTCCTTGTTCATCTTGATGCTTGGTACCTTTAAACCAAGTCTTTTCGTGCTTGCACCTTTAAGCCATGTCTTTTCGTGCTTGGCACCTTTAAGCCATGTCTTTTCGTGCTTGGCACCTTTAAGCCAAGTCTTTTCGTGCTTGACACCTTTAAGGCAAGTCTTTTCGTGCTTGGCACCTTTAAGCCAAGTCTTTTCGTGCTTGGCACCTTTGAGCCAAGTCTTTTCGTGCTTGGCACATTTAATCCAAGTCTTTTTGTGTTTGGCACCTTTAAACCAAGTCTTTTTGTGCTTGACACCTTTAAGCAAAGTCTTTTTGTGCTTGGTACCTTTAAACCAAGTCTTTTTGTTGACCTCCCTTTCCATCATCCTTCGGGGCGGCCTTCTTGGGCGGCAACCTTCATGGCCGTCATCTTTTATGGCAGCCTTCTTGGGAGGCAACCTCCCTTGCCATCATCCTTTGGAGCGGCCTTCTTGGGTGGCAACCTCCTTTGCCATCATCATTTGGAGCGGCCTTCTTGGGTGGCAACCTCCCCTGCCGTCATTTTTCTCTCCATCCGTTCATGCGTGATACCTTCCCGTGCTTGATTTTCGCCCATCGTGCATTCGGTCATACATTCATTGTTCCAAGAAATAAAAAGTTAACATCGTTAAATTTTGACAAATATCGTGCAAATATGTCGCTAAGGAATTTCCGTAATTTATTTAGTATCACGTCAAAATATATCATTCGAGAATATCAAATTTTACATAACTTTCACCATTCTAGAACGCACGATAATCAAAATGTTCAATTTACAGGAAAAAGTTATATAACTTTTGCTATTCTAAAAGTATACGGCAATCAAACAGTTGAAGCATAAACAAAAGCGACAATTCTACTGATAATACTGCTTTAGATGATCTAGGCTCCATGCATTCTTGAGCTCCTCTCCATCTTTCTTCTTCAGTTGATAAGTTCCCTCTCTCTGACGACTTTGGTTACTTGGAAAAGACCCTCCCATTTTTCGGTTAACTTCGTGAAACCCGGTTTTGGTCCAGTTGCCTCCATGCTTCTGAGGACCCAATCTCCCATGTTGAATGACCTCTTATTGACCCTCTTGTCATGCTTGTAAGTACCCCAATCTGGATCACTCTCTTCCAAATGCAAGGGAAACACCGCAGACTCACACAAACGCAGTCTCGAACACCCGTAGCCTTCAAAAAACCAAAAAACCACCAACCAAATCAATGAGGGGCCTTTCTGGGATCAAAAATTACAAAAAGACTTCTTAGGAATTTTGGAAAATATGGAGATGGTGTCTTGTGTCGTGCGACACACTATAACCCCAGATATAATTATTACAAAATCCCCTTAATGTCCACGATATTCCCTTAAATCCAGGAAAACCAAAAAACTGGTAATGGCTTCCAGTATCGTGCGACACAGTTAGCCAGAATCTGGACCCTATAAATAGAGGGCTCCCCTCTCATAATTTTCACACCTACCTCTTCTCCTCTCTCTCTCCCAGCCTTAAGGCAGCCCCTCTAAGACCCTTCGAGGCAATCCCGATCTCTTTCGGTTCCCTCCGGGACATTCCGAGGCCCCTCGTGATACTCCAAAGCCCTGCCGAGATCTCCCGAGACGCTCCCAAGCTGCCCCGAGGCAATCCCGAGGCATTCTGAAGCCTTGCTGATCCATCCCGAAGCCCTACCAATCCATCCCGAGGCGTCCCGGCCCTTTCCGAGCACAACCGACGATCCCAACGCATGCCAAAACTCTGCCCGAGCACAACCGACGATCCCGACGCACGCCGAACCTCTGCCTGAGTCAAGCCAACGATCCCTGCGATCCCAACGCATGACAAAACTGTGCCCGAGTACACACCTGACAAATCCCAAAACACGTCGAAGCTCTGTCCGTAGACACCAGTACATCCCGAAGCAATCCCGGTCCGTCCCGGAACACTATTCAACTTCAAACACTATTCCCAAGCGGAAGACAGACATGAACCAACATTGGTAAGGCTTCCTTCCATTACTATTTCAATACATTTCAATACATAGCGTACGATGAAGATATTATAAACAGCATGCATTTTTAAAAGCACATACACACACACACAACTTTTAAAGAAAGAAAGGGTAACGAAAGACTCGTTTTTACGAGGCGACTCGGGTGCGCATTTACTATGCCCTTCCCGAGGAGTAATCTGACCTCCGAACTCAAAAATCTCATCACACAACAATAGTTTTTAAACTAAGCCTTTTTCAATGTTTTGGGCTAAATCAAAACGGTGTGGCGACTCTACAAACGAAAAAGCAGCGAGACACCTCCTCGACCGACACATGCGAGATGTCGGGGCCTGCGCGCGAGCCGTATTCGGGTAATTTCAGTTGGCGACTCCGCTGAGGATATTTTGTTTAAAAAAAAACTTTTAAACAAAAACAAAAGATTTTTTAAAACAATGATGAGGGTCAAACTTTCATTTTACCACTTTCTTTAACTATTGTGTGTGTGTGCATGTGCATTACTTTTATTTTACAAAAAAAAAAATACAAAAAATGCATCAATATACATCTGTGTACATACATTTAAAATTCTTCAAAAACTTCTGTTTTACTCAGAAAAAGAATTTTAGTGACCGCACACTACTCGCATTGCTACCTCGGTACACCACACGAGACCCACACTTGCTGCCTCGGTACACTACACACTACAACCCTTAACCCGGGGTGATCTCAGTTGCAGTTCGTTTGGCCTTCATACGCCTCTCGTACGCGTACGGGATCATTCCAAACATCCCATCCTAGCCAGTGTCAACCCTGCACGCTTGCGTCACACTCTGTCCAAACTCGGTTGGTTTTTACCCGGTCCGTGTCATAAAGCCTGGATACATATCCCATGACGGCCATTTTTCTGAGCCGAAGCTCAGAACTCAAGATCCCTTGCGCAAGCAAGACGATGAAAGGTCATGCTAAAATCTTGACGAGATCTTGTTTTCCGAAGCTACGCCCAGACGATGCTCCGTCCTGGATATACATCCATACCCAAATGACACCATGTCATCAAGCCTTTAATACGTCAGCCATGACAATATGACCTAGCCAATGCCTAACGTCACAGATCCCTTGCGCAAGCAAGGAAAAGAGAGCTCATTCCGAACTCTTGACTCGATCTTGACTCAGGTGCTGGCTCGGCTCACAATTCACATGGCCAACGCATTAAAACGACCATGACAGGCTCGGTCCTTAGGTTCAATTTTTCTTTTAGGCCGGTGGAAACCGCTTGCCCTATAGTACCCTCGCCCGTGGCTGTCCACCCCGGGATGTCGAAATACAGGTGCAAAACGAGGGGCTTATAGCCGCACAGATAGTCTCCACTGACCCAGGATCTAGCATAGTTGCGAAAAATAAGAGCAATCTTTTCCAACCAACTTAGGATTCTGAGAAAACACTATTTTATGTAAATTAAAACAACAAAAAAAGCATAAATAAATAAAAACGGAAACTGCATGTCACATGAGCTTTCCCCCTTTATCCAAAAGGCCTTCCCATGTCTAAACCTTACCCGTCACCCCCTCCAGCAAACCGAGAGTGGTTGAGAGTACCCGGGAGCCGCCTTTTCAGTAACGAAGTCACAGGGTCCGACAGCCCTTCCGGTTCAGCAGTCTAACAGTCCGCTACTCCCCATGGCGAGATCAACAGATAACAGTGAGGGAAACAAAAACCCGCCACTGAGAAACCTCCAGACAATGGAAGAGCTGCTGCGAGCCTTCGAAACTCTCAAGAAGCGCTATGAAGAGCAGCAAGCATGGATCGTAGACACCATGCGCCGTCGCGGAGCCGTGGTCGTTCCCCAAACAGATTTGACTTCATTCTCATAGAAGACGAAGAAATATCGGCTCCCCCAGTCTCTCAAAGCTATTAGCAGGTCCCACCTCCGCCAAGCTACGAGATCCTAGAAATGCAAAGTAGCTCTCGCTCAAAGCTTCACTAGGGCATCAGTCAAGCAGCTCCGATTTGCCCGCCTCATCACAGCCAGTTTCCCGGTCCTGCGCCCCAAGTTCAATATCAACAGCACACATACGTGCCTGCTCCGTCAGATCCCAAACACGGGCAATCATGCCCTCAATTTCATCAACCAAGGGTACGGGATGGTATACACTCAACTACCTCCCCAAGACTCCCGAATGGCGATCCAATCAGCCAATCCACCTCCATCTTCGGTTTCCATCCCCCAAAAATGGCAACGTGCCTCAACCTACTGACCCTCACATGGCTTGGTTGGTCGAACAAATGAGGGACATGCAAAGAAAACTAGCCAACTCTCGGAAGGACTCCCTCATGCCTACTGATCCGAACAAGGTTGTCCCGCTTCCTCCGAAATTTCGAATGCCGAAAATGGAAAAGTTTGACGGTACAGAATTCCTAAAAACCCACATCGACACCTATGTCTTGGGTATGAGAGCCAAAGGGGCAACCCCTCAACAAATGGCGAATCACTTCCAGCATTCCCTCAAATCCACGGCGTTAAGGTGGTTCCTCAACGTAAAGGCAAAAAACCGCTCCACGTGGGACCAAATAAGCGAAATCTTCCTAGAGAAGTACCGCGCCAACCTCGAATGGGAAACCAACTGCCATGATTTGCAAGCCACCGAGCAAAAGGACGACGAGCCTGTGGGTGAGTTTAATAAAAGATGTAACTGGAAACTAAGCAAGATAATGGATCCGCTTTCCAATGAGGAGCAAATGGACATCTTCCATTCCTGCCTCAAACCATCTCTGAGGACCTTGATCAGCCAACACTTCTATCCGGACCTCCATGCCATGGTCAACGTCGGAACCAAGTTCGAAAAGACCCTGAGCCTCCAGAAGATAACAACGACCCCCGCTTCGTCTTACTGCTATCAGGCAAACTTGTCAAATCCATCACCTGTCCCAAACAAAGGAAAGGAAACAGTCGGAACCGTCCACTACAACCAGAATGGAGCTCAAGTAAACCGCGATCAAGCAACCTCGAGAAACAAAGATCCTCCTCGCCCACAACAGTTTCGGCATTTCGACAACCTCGAAATGCCTCTGGGCCAAGTATTCGAAGCATTGGTGAAGCGAAATCTCCTCAAACCTCTCGAGAATTTCTAGCTAAAGACACTCAAACCCAACATGAATATGAGCAAGCACTGCGCCTTCCACAACTACCCCGGTCACATCACCGACGATTGCTTCGTGCTGAAGCAAGTGGTCCAGGGGCTCATCGAAGAAGGAAAGTTGGAAGGCCCCCGTGGCCCCAACACAATCGAAAATCCATTCCCCCGAAACGACAGGGTGAACATGATAGCCTTCAGCAAAACTCCATGCAAGAGTAAGTCCCCTGCTATCTCCGAAACCGTCAATATGATATCCAGCTATTACTGGGAATGCGAAACCAGAGCCAAATGCTCCCGTGACCGGGAATCTAGACAGGGAAATCCAAGGATGACTGTTTCCCTATGATCTCTGCCACGATCGAGACACACCAATGGATGGATCTAACGCTCCCCGGAGGAGACTGAATCAAACGGCAGCACCGGAAGCGGTCTAACCTTCACCGATGCAGACTTGCCGATATGTGAAAACAGACACAACGAGGCCCTTCTCATCCTCATAAAGATAGAGAGGTTCTACCTCCCAAACGTCTTGGTCGACAATGGCTCCGCCGTCAACATCATTGCCCTACGAACAATAAAATGACTCTGTGTCGACCGCTCCATGATAAGACCTTCGCCTCGGATAATCCGAGCTTACGACTCCACTCCATGCCCTGTCGTATGAGTAATCGATCTGAGGATCCAATTCAACGAACAACTAGAGTCGGTAGAATTCCAAGTTATGGAAATCAACTCAACCTTCTCCGCCCTGCTGGGACGACCTTGGCTGCACCAGATGAAAGCAGTATCATCTACTCTTCACCAATGTGTGAAATTCATGAACGCCAACGGAAACCTCTAAGTGATCCTCGGGAGCAGCGCGATGGAAAGCCCTTGGCCAGCAAGCTATGACCCAGAAGAATGTCCCGACATGACCGAATATTCCTCGGCAGACGAGTCTCCAGCCATGACCCGCTATGAAATAGATCCCTACATTCACGCGCTAAGCCGTGACGAGCTAGAGATCGAAGAACTCATGGGCCAAGACGACAACTCTGAATTATGCGACTGCGAAGAATGCATGAAAGAAGATCAAGAGAGGGATGCCCAGATGGAACTTGATAGAGAAGTAGACTCATACTTTGCCGAAAATCCTCCTGAGGAAAGATGGCTCATCACCGACATGCTAGTGCAGGACAACCCTCTTGCCGACACGCTCGGATCTCACGGGAATAGCCATCACAGCATAATCCAATTCAACATCCTGGTATCTGACCTGGAAGAACAATGGGATCTCCTCCAAAGCCTAATTAGAGAAGGAGAGATAGCATGCCCCCTCGATTCAGACATCGTGAATGTCATCCAAGCAAAGATCCCAGATAAGGAAGCAGATTCTATGAAGATAATCAACATCAGCAAGAATCAACTCCGAATCAGCGAATGCTTCGCCCTCATGGAAGAAGCTCTCCATGACTTCTATCATCAAGGCCCCCCGAGATCTGGTAGCAACACCAACGGAGGGACACCGTCAAATGAGCAACCTAAAACCTCCGCGATCTGGTTTGAAGTCGAACCGCATGCAAGCCATCCTCCTGGAACGACATCGACTGGAGAATGGCCACCAAAGCCATTGCCACCCTCTCTAGACCTACAGTCCGCTGAGAGCAATGAAGCCTGGTCCAATCCCTCGTCGCCTAAAGTCTAGCTTCGGGTCATGTTGTCTTTGAATTCAAGTCTTTCGAGTCATCTGATGGCTCTACGCCGGAAGATTGTGAGTCCATAATCAACAATGTATCTTATCTACGCTTTCAATAAAAGGTCGGACCTTTCTAGATATCCTTCCATTGCTTCTTTAACGAAATGATGAGTTAACTAAATCACAAACAGTTAATAACAAATCATCTAATAAAGAAGCAGACACATTAATTGAACAAATGCATTAAACAAACCTTTAAGCATGTTGCCAAATGAGAGAAAAACCTGGCCCAAGCTATCGAGAAGGTTTTAATCACAATGAATTTGGGAACTGCTAAAGAGCCAAAGAGACGCACGTCGAAAGCCTCTTCGCCAGCACAGCGCGTCAATCAGATCTTCCAATACCTCAAGAATGGGGAAACCGCCTTCATGAACGAAGAAGGCCAACGCAAAGAAGGAGTCAAAGCCAAGAGAATCATGGCCTTAAAATGCCTCGCCTCTCACTTTGTCATTCTTGGAGACATGCTATACAAAAAATGCTACCAAGGACCGTTCCTACGCTGCATCAGCCAGGAAAAAGCAAACGAGCTCATGAATGAAGTCCACAATGGGGCTTGCGTCCCCCACATTAATGCCAGAGCCCTGATTCAGATCATTCATCAAATGGGCTACTACTGGATCTCTATGGAGGTAGACTGCATCTACTTTGTCCGAAGCTGCGACAAGTGCCAACGGTTCTCCAACCTCAACCATCTACCTCCTCACGATCTCTACTGCATGACTACTCCCTGGCCCTTTGCCACTTGGGGAATTGACGTTATCGGGAAGATCACTTCGCCAGGCAACAACGTCCACGAATTCGTCTTGGTAGCCACCGACTATTTCACAAAATGGGTTGAAGCCAAGTCATACAAGGTGCTCAATTCCAAGAAGTTCGCACATTTCCTCAAAGAAAACATCATATGCCGATACGACATCCCAAACGAGGTCATATCAGACAATGGGTCCCACTTCGACGGAGAATGCGACAGACTGCTGGCCTAATTCAATATCACACGCCACAAGTCTTCTCCCTATAGGCCGCAAACAAACGGCGCAGTAGAAGCAGCGAACAAGACACTCGAAAGGATCATCCAAAAAATGACCACACGAGGACGAGATTGACCTGAGAAGCTGAACCTTGTACTTTGGGGCTACCGAACATCAGTCAGAACAGCCATGGGATAAATCTCCATTCGCCATGAAATACGGGATGGAAGCAGTACTGCCCGTTGAATTGGAAATTCCCTCACTCCGAGTGCTGCTGGAAAACGATATCAACGAAGTCGAATGGCTCCGAAGCCGACACGATGAACTGGCTCTGCTAGACAAACGCTGACTAAAGGCCATGGAGCACATCCGAGCCTACCAAAGCAAAATGGATAGAGCTTTTGACAAGAAAATCAAGTCCCGAGACATCAAGGAAGGTGATCTGGTACTCAAGGAAAAGCCTCCCACTCGGACCAACCCACTGGGAAAATGGGAATCAACATGGATCGCCCTTTCGTGGTTCAAAAGATCTTCTTCAGAGGTGCCATGAACCTGACAGACCTAGATGGCAATCCCTTCATGAATCCAGTCAACGGAAGCAAACTTCGTAGATACTTCGCCTAAAGAAGATCAACTGCTCATCTCTTGGCACTTCTTGTAGTGTCGAACTATGCAGACCTGAGCCCTCCAGTCCGGGGGGAACGTAATCAACCTTAATTGGTCCGGTCTAAAAATACACAAAAAAACAAAAAGGTTTGAATGTCAACCAAGACCTCCATAAAACTATACACTTTCCAAAGCATGCCCCCACCATCACCTTGACCAAGTCAAACGACGGCGGCAACATCAAAGGACATCAAAAGGTCACTCAGCATCAAGAGACTGACCCATGTCGACTCCAAGCTAGGGGCTTTCCTTCGCCCTCACGCACTTCAAAAAAAGAGCTCAAGCAGAAGCTTTCAAAAAAAAAGGCTCAAGCAGAAGCTTTCAAAAAAAAAGAGCTCTAGCAGAAGCTTTTAAAAAAAAAAAAAAGAAGCTAAAGCAGAAGCTACAAAATTTAGGTCAAGAACCTGTTGGTGTAGTGCCCTAGGCTATAGTTATGTTTAACTTGAACCGTTATGTATCATCTTTATTATTTATTATAGAGCGTGTTTATTCTGTTCATTATATGTTTTGCATGTTTATTATATTGAACTGCGTTCCTAGTTGTTGTGAACAACTAGTATAAGTTGGTAATGGATAATCATAGAGATGATTATATGCATGGAGATCCACATTACACTTATGGATACTTGCTAGAGAACAAGTATTGGACATGACCTACTTATGAGATTTATGACATGGTCTGTTGTCATGATTAAATCTCATGACAGTCGTGTTATTGAATCCTTAGTACCTGAGATTATCATCGTCTTTCACATGGTGAAGATCGTGTTTGATATAGTCTAACACTATCTTTAATCGGATAGCAATAAGGGCTATGTTAGCATGTTTGGATTCATGTAGGGAAGAATGATAAGTCAAGACGGGATTTGTCCCTCTTATGAAGAGAGATGTTTGCTTGGGCCCCTCGATGAATAGTGTTGATGGAATGTGTGGCCCACTCAAGTGATTTGATAGAGTTGAAATGCATTTGGATTATCAACATATTCGGAATCGAGAAAGCATTGAACGGAATGAGTTGACATAGATCATGACTCATGTTCAATTGGACATCATGAACAAAGGGATTGTGACATTTGATTATCAAGGAATCAAGCTTTGATGTTATATTTAATTGGGTGGACATAATGATTTGCTAGAAGTCACTTATGTCTTGTGAGGTTGATGTTTCAACTCACTACCAACATAAAATATAATTCCTAAAGGGTCACACACAAAAGAACGGATTGAAAATGGCTAAAAGAGTGATTTCTGGGCTCAAGCGACGACTAGTCCCCTCTGGCACGACTCGTGTCTAAAGGGACAACTCGTGCCCTCTTTACCCAAGTCGTGCCTTAAGAAGGGACGATAGAATTAGAGGCTGGTCTAATGGGGATGACTCGTGCCCTGTGGGACGAGTCGTGCTCACGACTCGTGCCCTCAGGCACGACTCGTGCCCTGTTGATTTGACAAGCTAATTTTCTGGCACGGTTGGAAGCGCGACACGTTTTGCCATAAGGCATGACTCGTGCCCCTAGGGACGAGTCGTGCCAGTGGGTAAAAACTGTCCGTACGCTTATTCCTTGGGCAGAAAGGATTTGGTTTTTGGCACGAGTTTTATACCTAATAGGATTAGGGTTTATATATGATATAAATATAAACCTCTTGCAGCCATAATTCACAAGTAATTTTGGGGTTTATGAAACACAAAATTGAGATCTAGATTTAGAATCAAAGATCAAACACTTTTAGCCATTGATTATTGAAAATCGTTTTCAATAATCGGGATCATCTAGCAATCAATCAAGAAGCGTTCTTGGTCCGTTCGAGTGTGGATTACCGATAGAGGGTGATAAGTTAATCACCAAAAGCTTGAAGCCTTTCGTTTGTTGATTCATCACAAGGTAAAGAACAAGGAGAAGATCAAAAACCTTCATCAACGGTTTTTTGAGATTCATTTTGGCATTCGCTATTAGAGATCTATTTTGAATTAACAAATCGCATTCAAGGTATGTAAATTCTATTTCGTATAAATTTCTATTCTCTTCATGCTAGACAGATCTTAGGGCTAGGGTTTTGATGTTATTTCTAAGTTCTTCCGATGCGTTTGTAACCCCAAAACCCAACAGAACCCAGCTCCGACAAACAAGAAGCAAGGGAGTCACTGAAAAGACCGTCAAAAATGACTTGTCAAGGGACCATCCAACCTTCCCCTCCAAACACAAAATCCAAACAAAAAGGGATGCCGTCAAGGCTCAGACTGCTTCAGTCCGCGAATACAACAGAAAGGTCCAAAACTGGACGCCGCCAAGGCTCATAAAAGACACAAAAGCGAGCAAGAGATCTTGCATCTCGACAAAGCTTTAAGAGTAAATCATAAATTACTAACGGTTAAAACATTTCTTGATGAGTTCAAGCACGGTCTGCTCTCAAGTTCACAACATGCTAAAAGACAGCTTAATACATTTAACAAATAATGTGTCTGCAATGCAATGAATGGATACTTAGGAGGTCATTCTGCGCACCTGCACTTGTCCCCTCGCCATTCTTCCCTTTCTTCCCTCGTCCCCGGTGAGTCTTCTTTCGCTCCACGCGAGCCAACTCTGTCTCTCTCATTCCAAGATTAGGCATCCTCCCCATAGAGTCAAACAATCCAGCAGCTCGCAGAGTTTCATTCCCTCGTGCCTCGGCCCAGATCTCCTCCCTGCGAGTCTGCAAAAGAGGACCTCTCTCCGCCAGTCGGTCAACTTGAGTCACGTAGTCAAATAAAGCGTCTCCTGTCACATTCTGAGGGTTAGACCAGGCTTCGGCATTTCTAAGGCTATAGCTAGGATGGCAACCTTGTCCCAGAATCGCTTCACGCTTGCTTCCCAAAATCACTTGGGACTGCCCGACATGCTGCTCGTACCAATCCAGGTACTCGGTGGTCAACACAACACTCTCCCGACGTCGAAGGACCACCACAGGAGGGAAAGCAGAATACTTCCATACCCTCAGAAAATACAGAAGAGCACCTGAAGCTGCCATGCAAAGAGAAGCTACCTCCGCAGTAGCATTGTCGTCCCAGCCCAGCAAAAGCTCCTGCCTCATCCCGAACTGCTGGGAAACGAGCGACAGAATATAGAAGGAGGACCAAGACAAACCTGGAACTCTGACAACATAGGAACCTTCTTAAAAGGCCCTCCTAGTCTCAATTCCCCAATGAGGAACCCACCAAAGGATCTGATGTGTACCAAGTTGTGCCATCTATCTCTCCCGGGCGGACTGATCCATATCCAATACAAGAGGTCGCCGAGCAAACGACCAAGGGCTAAACGATGTCGGAGACTCGGGCATAGCTTGAAGTCTCTCTCGCAACCACAAGGTAAGCAAAGTGGGGCTTCCCCCTCTCATGAACCTATCCCCAGTCACCAGACTATCAATGCCGTGTAGGGTTTCCCCCAGCACCAGCGGAGCAATATCCTCCCCAGCTCGGTAGTGCCCTACCACATCCAATAAAGCGTCGTCACATACCCCAAGGGAGCTGACCATGAAAAGCGTCGCTATCATGCACAAGGCAAATGCATCCCACGAGACGTTACTCTCTTCATCGTTCTTAAACTGCCCTGGTAGCGCAGAAATGTTAATATGACCAGAATTAAAAGTCACACCCTGCCCTTCTTCCTACGAAGTCCGAAGAAAGCATGCGAGCTTCACGCTCACGGCTGCACCGCCAATCACAGGAAGCGAGATGGCCTCCACCTCCGATCCTCCAATCAAAGCCCGAAAATCCTCAAAGGTGGGCGTAACCTCATTGTAGGAGAAGTTATACACGTGCCTCCTAATATCCCAAAACTTCATGGCAGCCCGCAATAACTCTTAATCAGGAACTAACTCCTTAAGGGACCAAACCAAGCAGAGTCAAAATCTCACCTCGAACGCCCGCCTATTGTGCCTCATATGGTGCCCCATCCACATTTTCAGCCGCTCAAGGAAGTATGCTTGCCGCTCCTTCGAAAGCCTCGGCAAAACTCTCGGAACGGACGAATAATCCATGGCAAAAATGGAGGTTTCTAGAGAAATGAGGAAGAAAACTCGAAATGACTGCAAATGGAAAGTGGGGGAAGTCGAGACATCCTGTGGCTCTTATTTCCTCCCCAAAAGCAAGGTACGTCCATACGGACCACTTTGCATACTGGTTGGATTCGTGCGAACCACTTTGCAGCCTGGCCCCACTTTTTCAGTAAACTGCAAAACAGCTACTACTCTCGGCAAGACCTTGCCCCAAACTGCTCAAAAGCCTGGCCAAAGCCATTTCCGGCAACCATAAACTAACCACAAATGCATTCCCAGCTCATGTGACATGCACAAAAAAAATAACTAGCAACAATTCCTAGGTCAATCCCCGGGAATCACAAAATACGGCATTACATCTCAAATAAAATACTTTGTTGTGCATATACAAATGTTTTATTACAGGTACAAATGTCTGTTGCTAAACAAAAAAAAAACAACAACAGAAAGAGGGAAAGAAAATGAGCCCTACTCCGACTGATCATCATCAACCTCCACAAACGAGAAGTTCGGCATCTCGGCAAACTCGCCAGTCACACCCTCATCATCGGAATACTGGACCCCTTCCTGAGACGAGTACTCGAATTACTCCGAAGGATCAAACCCGGTGAAAGGATCATAGAAGGGATGCGCGGAAGAACCCTCTCCCTGTGCATCCGGTGGAGTAAAGAATCGACGAAGAGTATGCAGCCTCTGGGCCCCCGAAGACGTCCCTGCATCAAGACTATGCCCCCCCGAACCGGTATATCCGGCTGTGGCCCTGGCTCAGCCCTCAACAAAGGAGTATCCACAAACCTCCTCGAAGGCATTGACTCGAATGCCGCCGCCTGCTACGAAGACCCGCAAGACAGCTTCCCTGCGAGCTTCTTGGCAAAAGACCTCATCCCCACAAACCGATGGGTCAGCGTATCAAAGGATCTCCCCGAGACATGCGCAAGCAAAAAACTAAAGAAACGCTCAGCTAAAGAGATACAATCATACTCGACAAAAGAGAAAAATACAGAAAAGATGCCAAGATGGAAAAGAGTAAGCGCATTCATCGAAGCACTCGGGTCAACCCGATAAGCAGCAGGAGTCTGCTCTGGGATGGGCACCGACACTCTCCTCCTCGAAGAGTCCCCGCGGACATACGTGAAGTCCGACCCAGGCACCGGAACATCTGGGGATGTGGTGGGCCATCCTGCCTCTCCCTCGCCAACACCTGTGGCGTCCTCAGCTTTTTCCTGACAAAGGCCCCATACTCCTCGCTATAAATGATGAACTCCTCGGTGCTCACGCCCTCCAGGTACCTCTCGTGCTCCAGCACATCCATGTCATGAGGATGCATCATACCGAAGGGCGGATCCCTCGGAGCCACAGGGGGCTCGCCTGCGCCATGCTGCCAGAAGACCCTCTCCCCCAGATATATGACATCGCAAGTAAGGCCCCGTAGCATCTTTCTCTGCTATGTCACCGCGGGACCACCCTCAAACTCGTCATCGCCATACCGAGTCCAAGGGTACACCTCAAACCCCATCTGGCTATCCCTCTCCAAAAACTCCTGTACATCCCGATATGCAATGGTCAGCTTCCCCATGGTCATCCTCCTCTTCCTCAAAGGACGAGCCCAGCCCAGCATGGTAGGGTAGGCCGCCATGGCCTCATCCTCCCGGTCCCACGGCTGGCACCGGAGGATCTCATATCAACAAAAAGCAGATAGTGCTCAGAACAAAAGAAAAAGAAGACGGAAAAATGATAAACTGCTAAACCACAAACAGCAATAAACTCATACCTTCAGTGTAAAATCGAAGCATCCCAGGGAACTGGCCACGCCCCAGCTAAACCTGTCCATAGCAAAATAGAGCTCGGCCAAGCCCGCCTCTCCCCAAGCAATCTCACCAACCCTCTCCAAATCCACCAAACTCTCCGGCAGAGGGAAAAAAGCGGAAGAGGCATGGTTCGAGAACAGAGTCTCGGAAAGAGCAAACCACATAAAAGAGCACGCCAGCTGCTCAGTCGTCACTAATCCAGTACCCCAACAATAAGCCCTGATGTTGGCCGTGATCTGCGCCTCTACATCGCTGTACAACATGCCCAAGCCCTTACGAGGGTAGGGCGCAAATCCCAGCAGCTCCGCCAGTACCCCATCGGACATCCTGTCCCGTCATCTCACCGGCCCTCCCTTGAAAGACAGCCCGGTGATCGCTGCAAAATCGGTAGGAGTCATCGTCACCTCTCCCCAACTAAAGTGGAAAGTATGCGTGGAGTCCCACCAGTACTCAGACAGAGCCAAGAAGACGCCCTTGTTCTTCTGCGTCTCCGCAATCTCGGCAAGGTTCTCAACGAACACACCCAAACCAGTATCAAAGACCAGCCTCTTAGGACTTGGTCTACCCTCCCTGGAGTTCTCCAGCAGGTTCTGCCACAATTCAACTACAGCCTCAAGGGACCCCCGTGACTTTATCTTCTTCGCCTTCCCTGACGAAGGCATCTCATCCTGCAGGTAAACACAGCAAAGGTACGTCAATTACAGTACTTAATGCAAATATACAAAAAGAAACTAAAGCATAAAAAGTCTGTCCCAACACGGCAAAACATAAAAAGTCCATCCCAACACGGCAAAACACAAGAGCCCGTCACAAAAACACGGCACACACGTCACAGTTTCAAAACACAAGAGCCCGTCACAAAAACACGGCACACACGTCACATTTTCAAAACACAAAAGCCCATCACAAAAACACGGCACACACGTCACATTTTCAAAACACAAGAGCCCGTCACAAAAACACGACACACACTATAAATTTTTCTCAAAAGAGGGATTTGTCCCTACACGACACATTTTCAAAAGCCCGTCACAAAAACATGGCACACATTGCACATAAATTTCCCCCATAGAGTCCCTCACAAAAACACGGCACACGTCACACTTTTCACACAAAGTCCGTCCCTACACGGCAATATTTTCACAATATACATACGAAAATAGCATAAGGTACAAATCACCGAAGAATTCATTTCAAAGAGAGGCACTTTATTTTTACAAATAAGAGCTAATCTCCACATTTTTGCACAAAAATCACATACCCACAATTCTTACACATTCAATTTCAAGAAATCAACATCAATTTCACAAATTGATCATGGCAACAACAATAGCCCCAAATTACGAAAACTAAAACCTAGTTCTAGCATACAACATTTAAAGCAAGAGTCAAAGCAAAAATTGAATTCTTACCTCCCTTACGGTCCTCCCCCGCAAGTTGTGCACCTCCGAATCCGGATACAACACATCCGGATTCCATGACGAAGGCACAAAGGAAGAGAAATTCCTTTGGAGATCCAATCTCCTCTCCATGGCCTCTTGGCTCCTTTAGCGACGACCTCGTCTGATTCTTTCCGCCATTGTAGCAATTCAAGCAAACTCGGAAGAATTCCCTAGGAAATTTTGAACAAAACTCAAAGATTTTTCTCTCCCTCGTTCGAACTGAAGATGGAAAAATGGAGGAATGCGTCGTTGGTGAAGTCTGATTTTGATTTGGGAAAATCAATTTTCAAGAGCAATCTGTGCGAACCACTTTGCAAGGGAAGTGAATCCGTGCGGACCACTTTGCATCTCCTGGCGAGATTACCCTTTTGCCCTTATTATCTTAGCCCCTGGCCGTCCAAAGGCCTTTTTCAGCAGATTCAATGCAGTTTGGTCCTTCACCGAACCAAACTAACTTCGGCCGTTATCGTAAGCCCGAACGTCGCCCACTAAACGGTAAAACAAATCCCAAGGTGCCAAAAGGCCTTCACACCCACATCCCAAGGCACAAATGCCTTCACAACAACCAAGTCATTCCCTCGGCCTTCATCGTAAGTCCAACCCTCGCCCACTAAATGGCAAACCAAACACAAAAGCCACAAAATGCCTCCAAAAACACTAAACGCAAAACAAAACCCGGCCATCAAAGTAAGCTCAAAACCCCTTCCCCATCGGACGCCACCACGTCCTCACAATCGACCTCGGTGGTCACATCCCCATCGGATGCCACCACGCCCTCAAAATTGACCTCGGCGGTCACATCATCCATAGGACGCCACCACGCCCTCACAATCGACCTCGGTGGTCATATCCCCTTAGGGCGCCACCACGTCCTCACAATTGACCTCGACGATCACATCACCATAGGATGCTACCACGCCCTCACAATCGACCTTGATGGTCACATCCCCATCAGATGCCACCACGTCCTCACAATCAACCTCGGCGGTCACATCATCCATAGGACGCCACCACGCCCTCACAATCGACCTCGGTGGTCACATCCCCATCAGACGCCACCACATCCTCACAATCAACCTCAGCGGTCACATCATCCATAGGACGCCACCACGCCCTCACAATCGACCTCAGTGGTCACATCCCCAAAGGACGCCACCACTTCCTCACAACCGACCTCGGCGATCACATCACCTCAGGGCACCACCACGCCCGCATACACTCACCATTAAACCTTCTCCGAACTATGATCAGGCTTGATTCCTGCTAGGGATACATAGGAATCCTATCAAAGGGTCCAGCCAACTGACCTAAATGGTCACACGCCTTAGGACGCCACCACGTCCTCACAACCGACCTAAACGGTCACCCACAGCAGGGCACCACTGTCACGACCCTAAACCTAGGCACATTTTGGTCACACGTGAAGCACTTGGGGTTGGGTATACATTGCATATCATTCTTTGCTTGTTGACATTTGAAAAGATTACGTGTTTATTTTGAGAAATTTGATGAACTATGTAAAGTAGATGTTATTAAAGTGATTTGTAGCATATAATGTCTAAATAGAAGAAAAGGGAAAATTTGTGTAGTTCATTGATAACACTTGGAAATTTGATTTGAAAGTGTTGTGAAAGTGACAAGGTGCTTAGGTGTAACTATAAGTTCAAGGTAGTTGTTGGTTGAATTTCAATCTTGAAGGAGCTTGGTTGTAACTTTGTTGATATAAATCTCTTCATTAGCTTCTCCAAGAAGCATATTACATTCTCAGTCTTCAGTCTTCTTCTATCATCCTAGAAGGGTCCTAAACCCTAGCTTAACTTCTAAAAATCTTAGAAATTCATACGTTGATCCGTTGTTGATTTCAACTTTGAATTATTGCAAAGGAAGTTGAATAGAGCAAGTTTATTCGATTATATCTTCCTTTTGTCTTGGTAAGTTGTTCTGGTTTCTTTCAATACCTATTCATAACATGTTTAATAAGGTTCTTATGATGTTGTGAATCATTTTGGATCATTCACTTGGGGTTTGGAATGCAAATAAACTAAGTGGTTGAAGAACATGTGAAAAGGTGGTATAACATGGGTTGAGTTGGATTGGAACTTGTTATAGATATGTTATATGTATGGAGGGAGTATATTATTGTCCAAAATCTGTGTATATACTGTTTTGAGATGACTTTACACTAGCTGAACTGGGAACTTGCAGAAGTGTTGTTGTGTTGCTGCTGATGTGCTGATGAACATCAGTTTCTGGGCTTGGGCACGACTCGTGCCCTTAAGCACGAGTCGTGACCTTGCACTATGGAATCGTGGGGGTAATAGGGCACGAGTCGTGCCCTAGTGCACGAGTCGTGCCCTACCCTGCAGTCCTTGAACAATCATGCCAAATCCTAGGACGACTGTATCTGGTGGGGGTAATAGGGCACGAGTCATGCCCTAGTGCACGAGTCGTGCCCTACCCTGCAGTCCTTGAACAATGTTTGAAGCCTTGTGAACCTAGTAGAATGGGCATGTATTGATACACTCTTTAACTAGGCTTCTAGTACACCTTTAGTACTACAATGTGGAACTTGAAATGGCCCAAAATAATATTGGGAAGAGCTTTAACTAATGTCTTGAAAATGCTTGAGAGGCAAATGTGAAACTTAAACCAAAGTTTGTATAACTTAGTATTTGACCTTGGAACCTTAAGAGAAGGTGTTTAATGTTGTATTGTGAACGCTTAGGGTTACTTATATGATATTGTATCCTTACGTGATAACCTGTGTAGGGTTATTTGTTCTTTTAGTGCCTAAAATTTGTAGTGCACTATTTACTTGGTTTGGGCAGGAGTAGTAGTACCCTGTTACTGGTTTACATATTGTGTAAAGAATGTGTAGGACTTATGTGAGATACTTTGTGCCATAAGAGTTTACATATTCATAGTTAATTGTGCACATAGTGTTAAATTCGTGTTGCACTGTTTCAATTGTTTAACATGAGTTTCAGTACCATGTTCTATATATGTTGGTGTTCCATTGGGTGGACTTATTTTCAAGTATCTGTGATGTGCTTGAATATGGTATATCAGCTGAGTTTCAGAGGTATAGGGAATGCAATCACTTATGAGAAAATATTTCATAAGGTGCTTGTATGTCTTTATACTTGTTACCATTCACCCTCTTCTGTGGCCACGGATTGGGGATTCAGCTTCTGTTGATAGGTACGACCGTTCACATGATAGCGAGGTAGCTTATATGGATCTCTATAAGGGGTCGTATAAGATGTGGATGTGCACTAGCAGTTCAGAAAATGAGAGGAGTATAACTCCCACAGTAGTACAATATATGATTCAAATGGAAAAGGTAAAGGGAAAGGTAACGTAAAGTGTTTACTATTTTCCCAATGTGGTAATTGAGCAACCTATTTGGTGTTGCATATGTGTTGAGCAACCTGTTTATGTGTTGCATCTTGTATGGCATATTGTTGCATACATAATGACTTGCTGAGATTTTATATCACCCCTTCTCCCTTTATTGTTTTAGATCCCGCTGAGACAGGAAGAGCGGACCAGTGAGGCCGGGGAAGGAGTTTGGACATCTTTTGGTTGTCGGGGTATGTGTTGACTTGGGAAGTTGGGATTGTCATGGTTTTTATTCTTTTGGGGAAAGGTTTTGTATATAAAACTTTCATAAACATGTTTCAGTTGAGTTATGTTGTAATTCAGTTTGGGATTGGTTTATTTTAGGGTTGGCGTGTGTAAGCCTTACTAGTTGTATAGTTTGTAAAAACAGGTTGAGTTTGGTTTCATACAGGTTTATATATTGCCTCCGTGTAGAGAGGTTGTTTTGAAATTATTTTGAAAATGAGTTGTACACTTTTCAAGTTAAAGTAAAGAAAAGTTTTTTTTTTAAAGTGTATTTTGGGACTCTCCATCCTGGGACACGAGTTTATAGGTCTTGGAAGTTGGGAGGAGCCCAGAGTTGGTATCAGAGCATTGGCTAGAAGTCAAGGGTAGATGTCTAGTCTAAGGGGGAGTATGTGATATCTGATTCCGAGTGTTTAATGCAGGGATCATTGTAATAGCTGGGACTAGTGGTGACCAGCAGAGGTGACAGGGGAACATTGGTGAACAGGGTGCTAGGGGAGATCAGAATGTCGAGATGATGGCTATGTTTCGGGTATTCCTCCAGAATATGGCAGCTCAGGGTAGAGCACAGCAGCAACCTGAGGCAAGGCCAACACAGGGATTAGAAAAGTTTATAAAATTGTCTCCACCAAGTTTCAACGGAGATCCAGATCCATTGATAGCTGAGAGGTGGCTGGAAACCATGACTAAAACCTTTGTTGCAATGGAGAGCACAGATGAAGAAAAGGCTAGATGTGCAGTGTTCAAGTTAGAGGGTCCTGCCGAACATTGGTGGCAAATCCATATGGAAAGCTGGGAGCGGGATCATACGCCACAGACTTGGGACAACTTTGTTAGGAAATTCAAGGAGCATTTCATTCCCGTGATCACTAAAGATAAGAAAGAGGTAGAGTTTTTGAAGTTTGAGCAGGGTGCAATGACAGTATCCCCATATTCTGCAAAATTTACGAAGTTAGCCAGGTATTGTCCACATCTTGTACCAGATGAAAGCAGGAGGGTTTACAGGTTTGTCAAGGGACTCAGGTTCGAGTTCATAAAGCAATTGTTGACTCATGATTTTCCTAACTACTAGGCGGCGGTTAATATGGCATACAGAATTAAGAACGACATTGAGAAGCATCGAGGTAAATCTGAGGGTAGTGGAAGCAAGACTAAGTTTTCAGGCCAGAGTTCAGATCAGGGCAAGAATCATCCTAAATCTTCAACTTCTGGAGTGGCTAAGGGAGGAACAGTTACAGTTTCTACTCGACCTGTATCAAGCAAGTTTGGCACTATTTGTAATTGGTGTAAGAAAGTGGGGCACTCAGAAGACAGCTGTTGGAGTAAGCAGGGAAAGTGTATGAGTTGTGGAGAGATGGGGCACTTCAGAAAGGATTGTCCTAAGTTCAAAAACGGTCAAGCTACGGGTGGTAGACCACAGGGTGACCAGCCCAAAGGTGGGGTAAAGAGAGATGTCGAGGGGAAACACAAAGAAAGGGTCCAAGGTAGAGTGTTTGCTTTGGATTGAGGCATGGTAGATCCCACTGCGGCAATTAGAGGTATTTTCCTTGTCTCAGGTGTCAGGGCTCGTATTCTTATCGACCTTGGATTGTCTCATTCTTATGTGGCATCTCATTTTGCATTTACATTGCATAGGTTGCCTACGTTGTTAACTTATGTGTTAGAGGTTTCTACTCCTATGAGAGAGCACCTCAAATCCTCTTTGATCTATCATGGATGTGAGGTGATTATTTGTGGGCATGTATTGTCAATCCAAGATTTTGATGTTATTTTAGGCATGGACTGGTTGAGTTCTTGTCATGCCTTGGTGGACTGTCGCAGAAAGCGAGTCACTTTTTCTATGCCTGATGTGCCTGTGTTTATATTTGATGCTGATAAGTCTTTATTTGGCATTCATGTTATTTCTGCAATAAAGGCTAGAAAGTTATTGTCTAAAGGGTGTGAGGGTTACTTGGCATATGTGTTAGACTCTAATAAGAAGTCTCCTGAACTAACTTGTGTTCCAGCTGTAAATGAGTTCAGTGACATATTCTCAACTTAGTATAGTATGCCTCCAGATAGAGAAGTGGAGTTTTGTATTGACTTATTGCCAGGTACTTCACCAATTTCTAAGGCACCCTACAGAATGGCTCCAGCTGAGTTAAAAGAATTAAAAATTCAGTTGCAGGAGTTGTTAGTCAGAGGTTTTATTCGTCCCAGTGTGTCACCCTAGGTAGCACCTGTGTTGTTTGTTAGGAAGAAGGATGGTACATTTCGGTTGTGTATTGATTACAAACTACTGAATCAAGCTACAATAAAGAACAAATATCCTCTTCCTCTTATTGATGATTTATTTGATCAACTCCAAGGTTCTGTTATATATTCTAAGTTGGATTTATGTAGCGGATACCATCAGTTGAAAATCAAGCCAGACGATGTTTCTAAAACAGCTTTCAGAGCAAGGTACGGGCATTATGAATTTCTTGTTATGCCATTTGGGTTGACCAATGTATCGGCAGTCTTTATGGATATGATGAACAGGATGTTCAAGGCGTATCTTGACAGTTTTGTTGTTGTTTTTATTGATGATATCATGGTATACTATAATCCAGGGAAGATCACGAGAGGCACTTGAGAGTTGTCTTATCCGTGCTTCGTGAGAAACAGTTGTTTGCAAAGTTCAGCAAATGTGAGTTTTGGCTGAAACAGATTTCTTTCTTGGGTCACGTGGTATCCAATACTGGTAGTGTTGTGGATCCTACAAAGATTGAGGCCTTAGTCAACTTGAAACAACCTTCTACTGTGACAGAGGTTCGTAGTTTCCTTGGGTTAGCGGGGTACTATCGAAGATTTATTGAGGTATTTTTGAGGATTGCAACTCTGTTGACCAAATTGACTCGCAAAGATGTACCATTTATATGGGATGCTAAGTGTGAAGTTGGCTTTACTAAACTGAAGAAGAGATTGACTTCAGCTCCTATTCTTACACTTCCAGAGGGTAGAGAGAACTTTGTTATATTCAGTGATGCTTCTAAAGAGGGACTGGGTTGTGTTCTTATGCAAAATGGGAAGTTAATTGCGTATGCTTCAACTAAATTATTACCAGCGGAGCAGAATTATCCTACCCACGATATGGAGTTAGCATCCATTGTTTTTGCATTGCATAAGTGGAAACATTACTTGTATGGAGCAAAATTTGAGATATTCATAGATCATAAGAGCTTGAAGTACTTGTTTACTCAGAAGAAACTGAACAACAGACAGAGGCGTTGGTTGGAGCTTCTGAAGGATTATGACTGTGTTATTTCTTATCATCCCGGGAAGGCTAATGTGGTAGCTGATGCTATTAGTCGCAAGGCTCATTTATCATCCTTAGTATCTCGGGAATTGAGAGGTGATATGTTGTTTGCTAATGTTAGAGCTGTTCCTACTCTTTATGGAGATCTTATGGAAGCTCAGTTGAATGATGATGAGTTGAAGAAAATCAGGGAGAAATTGTAAGATGGAAAGAATGGGGAGTTTTCATTGAACAAGGATGGAATTCTAACCTTCAAAGGCAGGATTTACGTACCTTCTTCCCCAGAGATCAAAAGGCTGGTACTAGAGGATGGTCATAAGTCCCGATTTGCTATTCATCCAGGGAGCACCAAAATGTATCAGGATCTGAAGAGGGGTTACTGGTGGAATGGCATGAAAAAGGAGATTGTAGAATTTGTATCAAAGTGTTTGACTTGCCAACAGATCAAAGCTGGGCATCATAGACCAGCAAGATTACTTCAACCATTGGATATTCCGAAATGGAAGTGGGAGGGCATTTCTATGGATTTCGTGACTGGATTGCCTCCTACTCCGAGGAAGATGGATGCTATATGGGTGATTGTGGATAGATTGACCAAATCAGCTCATTTTCTACCCGTTTCAACCAAGTATTCCTTGGAGAGATTGGCTCAGTTGTACATCCGTGAGATTGTGAGATTGCATGGAGTACCTGTCAACATTGTTTCTGATAGGGATTCGAGATTCACCTCGCAGTTTTGGAGGGCTTTGCATGAAGCCTTGGGGTCTAAGTTGAGTTTCAGTACATCATTTCATCCTCAGACTGATGGGCAGACAGAGAGAACCATTCAGATTCTCGAGGATATGCTACGGGCTTGTGTCATGGACTTCCAGTTATCTTGGGAAGACCATTTGCCATTAGTGGAATTTGCCTATAACAATAGCTACCAATCCAGCATTGAGATGGCACTATATGAGGCACTGTATGGGAGGAAATGTAGGTCCCCAATGTGTTGGGACGAGGTTGGTGAGGCTAGACTTTGGGGTCCATATTTGGTTAGAGACTCAACTAAGAAGATCAAAGTGATCTGTGACATATTGAGGACAGCCCAGAGTCGTTAGAAGAGCTATGCTGACACTAGAAGAAGGGAGTTATCCTTTCAGGTTGGGGATTTGGTATTCTTTAAGATCTCACCAAGAACGGGGATCAAGAGGTTTGGCAACAAAGGAAAGTTTGCTCCAAGATTTGTTGGTCCTTTTGAGATTTTGGAGAAGGTGGGTGAGTTAGCCTATCTTTTGGCCCTACCTCCCTCTCTTTCTTCTCTCCATGATGTGTTCCATGTGTCCATGTTCTGGAAGTGCTGCTATGATTCCTCTCACGTTCTGAGTTCTCCTCCTAAGGATGTTCAGGCGGATATGACTTATCTGGAGGTACCTTTGCGGATTTTGGAGAGGCAGGTCCGAGAATTGCGTACCAAGAGTATTCCCGTGGTGAACGTAGCCGCCGTAAATATTAAAATTATATACGACGGTGTACATTATCTGCCGTAAATATAAATAAATACCGCGAAATGAATTTTCCATTCTCAATTTGGCGCAAAAACAAATCTCTCTCTCTCTCCCAAATTTCCCAAAAAATCCCAAAACCTTATCTAGGGAAATCGACGATTGGCGACAGGGTTGATGGCGAGTGTTAACGACGAACGTTAAAGAACGCAGCTCCGGCTCCGGTGAAGACCTTGCTCCTGTGAAGACGGTGACCGGTGAAGAACGATGACCAAATTAGAAGCAAAGGAAGCTAGATCCGCCATTAGCAAGGTTAGTTTCAGTGTTAGCTAATTTGAGGGGGAAGGAAAATCATTTAAAGTCTCTTCCTCTAAGATTAGTGTAGCAGGACCAAGCATGGAAGTTGTGCAAGCTTTACATTCTTGATTAGCTATTTATTTATTTATTTATTTTATTTGAGATATCTCTTTATATTACCACCTTGAGGTTGCTATATTCTAATGAACTTTTGCAGTCCTCTTATGCAAGTTGCGTTTCAACCTTCAGAGCATTTGTTTCTGAAATGGGTCAAATAGCTTGTTGAAAACATGGAAATGTTGACATCAGTTTCGCCTTTACTTTGGACTGCATCATTTTCATTGCTTACCTTGCTCTTTTGATTTACTTTCTCTATGCATTTATTGAGGTTTGCTAATGGCATAGAAACCATATTACTGCAAATCATGGAAATTATGTTCTGATGTCATCCTTGGCTAGCATATCATTCATTCTGCATTGTCTGTCGATTCAATATGGCACTGAGTTCAAGCAGCTGATTATTTTCTTTTGGTATACCTTCTTCAGGAGCTTGCAGGGATCATTAAGTTGTCAATATTTTCAAGCTTTAGTCTGTTTGAGTGCCGTAAAGTTGTCGAAGAGGAAGCTTGACGACACTCTTAAAGTGTTCCATACCATTTACTTGGGCAGGAGTAGTAGTACCCTGTTACTGGTTTACATATTGTGTAAAGAATGTGTAGGACTTATGTGAGATACTTTGTGCCATAAGAGTTTACATATTCATAGTTAATTGTGCACATAGTGTTAAATTCGTGTTGCACTGTTTCAATTGTTTAACATGAGTTTCAGTACCATGTTCTATATATGTTGGTGTTCCATTGGGTGGACTTATTTTCAAGTATCTGTGATGTGCTTGAATATGGTATATCAGCTGAGTTTCAGAGGTATAGGGAATGCAATCACTTATGAGAAAATATTTCATAAGGTGCTTGTATGTCTTTATACTTGTTACCATTCACCCTCTTCTGTGGCCACGGATTGGGGATTCAGCTTCTGTTGATAGGCACGACCGTTCACACGATAGCGAGGTAGCTTATATGGATCTCTATAAGGGGTCGTATAAGATGTGGATGTGCACCAGCAGTTCAGAAAATGAGAGGAGTATAACTCCCACAGTAGTACAATATATGATTCAGATGGAAAAGGTAAAGGGAAAGGTAACGTAAAGTGTTTACTATTTTCCCAATGTGGTAATTGAGCAACCTATTTGGTGTTGCATATGTGTTGAGCAACCTGTTTATGTGTTGCATCTTGTATGGCATATTGTTGCATACATAATGACTTGCTGAGATTTTATCTCACCCCTTCTCCCTTTATTGTTTTAGATCCCGCTGAGACAGGAAGAGCGGACCAGTGAGGCCGGGGAAGGAGTTTGGACATCTTTTGGTTGTCGGGGTATGTGTTGACTTGGGAAGTTGGGATTTTCATGGTTGTTATTCTTTTAGGGAAAGGTTTTGTATATAAAACTTTCATAAACATGTTTCAGTTGAGTTATGTTGTAATTCAGTTTGGGATTGGTTTATTTTAGGGTTGGCTTGTGTAAGCCTTACCAGTTGTATAGTTTGTAAAAACAGGTTGAGTTTGGTTTCATACAGGTTTATATATTGCCTCCGTGTAGAGAGGTTGTTTTGAAATTATTTTGAAAATGAGTTGTACACTTTTCAAGTTAAAGTAAAGAAAAGTTTTTTTTAAAAGTGTATTTTGGGACTCTCCATCCTGGGACACGAGTTTATAGGTCTCGGAAGTTGGGAGGAGCCCAGAGTTGGTATCAGAGCATTGGCTAGAAGTCGAGGGTAGATGTCTAGTCTAAGGGGGAGTGTGTGATATCTGACGCCGAGTGTTTAATGCAGGGATCATTGTAATGGCTGGGACTAGTGGTGACCAGCAGAGGTAACAGGGGAACATTGGTGAACAGGGTGCTGGGGGAGATCAGAATGTCGAGATGATGGCTATGTTTCGGGTATTCCTCCAGAATATGGCAGCTCAGGGTAGAGCACAGCAGCAACCTGAGGCAAGGCCAACACAGGGATTAGAAAAGTTTATAAAATTGTATCCACCAAGTTTCAACGGAGATCCAGATCCATTGATATCTGAGAGGTGGCTGGAAACCATGACTAAAACCTTTGTTTCAATGGAGAGCACAGATGAAGAAAAGGCTAGATGTGCAGTGTTCAAGTTAGAGGGTCCTGCCGAACATTGGTGGCAAATCCATAAGGAAAGCTGGGAGCGGGATCATACGCCACAGACTTGGGACAACTTTGTTAGGAAATTCAAGGAGCATTTCATTCCCGTGATCACTAAAGATAAGAAAGAGGTAGAGTTTTTGAAGTTTGAGCAGGGTGCAATGACAGTATCCCAATATTCTGCAAAATTTACGAAGTTAGCCAGGTATTGTCCACATCTTGTACCAGATGAAAGCAGGAGGGTTTACAGGTTTGTTAAGGGACTCAGGTTCGAGTTCAGAAAGCAATTGTTGACTCATGATTTTCCTAACTACTAGGCGGCGGTTAATATGGCATACAGAATTAAGAACGACATTGAAGAGCATCGAGGTAAATCTGAGGGTAGTGGAAGCAAGACTAAGTTTTTAGGCCAGAGTTCAGATCAGGGCAAGAATCATCCTAAATCTTCAACTTCTGGAGTGGCTAAGGGAGGAACAGTTACAGTTTCTACTCGACCTGTATCAAGCAAGTTTGGCACTATTTGTAATTGGTGTAAGAAAGTGGGGCACTCAGAAGACAGCTGTTGGAGTAAGCAGGGAAAGTGTATGAGTTGTGGAGAGATGGGGCACTTCAGAAAGGATTGTCCTAAGTTCAAAAACGGTCAAGCTACGGGTGGTAGACAACAGGGTAACCAACCCAAAGGTGGGGTAAAGAGAGATGTCGAGGGGAAACCCAGAGAAAGGGTCCAAGGTAGAGTGTTTGCTTTGGATTGAGGCATGGTAGATCCCACTGCTGCAATTAGAGGTATTGTCCTTGTCTCAGGTGTCAGGGCTCGTATTCTTATCGACCTTGGATTGTCTCATTCTTATGTGGCATCTCATTTTGCATTTACATTGCATAGGTTTCCTATGTTTTAACTTATGTGTTAGAGGTTTCTACTCCTATGAGAGAGCACCTCAAATCCTCTTTGATCTATCATGGCTGTGAGGTGATTATTTGTGGGCATGTATTGTCAATCCAAGATTTTGATGTTATTTTAGGCATGGACTGGTTGAGTTCTTGTCATGCCTTGGTGGACTGTCGCAGAAAACGAGTCACTTTTTCTATGCTTGATGTGCATGTGTTTATATTTGATGCTGATAAGTCTTTACTTGGCATTCATGTTATTTCTGCAATAAAGGCTAGACAGTTATTGTCTAAAGGGTGTGAGGGTTACTTGGCATATGTGTTAGACTCTAATAAGAAGTCACCTGAACTAACTTGTGTTCCAGCTGTAAATGAGTTCAGTGACATATTCTCAACTTAGTATAGTATGCCTCCAGATAGAGAAGTGGAGTTTTGTATTGACTTATTGCCAGGTACTTCACCAATTTCTAAGGCACCCTACAGAATGGCTCCAGCTGAGTTAAAAGAATTAAAAATTCAGTTGCAGGAGTTGTTAGTCAGAGGTTTTATTCATCCCAGTGTGTCACCCTAGGTAGCACCAGTGTTGTTTGTTAGGAAGAAGGATGGTACATTTCGGTTGTGTATTGATTACAAACTACTGAATCAAGCTACAATAAAGAACAAATATCCTCTTCCTCACATTGATGATTTATTTGATCAACTCCAAGGTTCTGTTATATATTCTAAGTTGGATTTATGTAGCGGATACCATCAGTTGAAAATCAAGCCAGACGATGTTTCTAAAACAGCTTTCAGAGCAAGGTACGGGCATTATGAATTTCTTGTTATGCCATTTGGGTTGACCAATGTATCGGCAGTCTTTATGGATATGATGAACAGGATGTTCAAGCCGTATCTTGACAGTTTTGTTGTTGTTTTTATTGATGATATCATGGTATACTATAATCCAGGGAAGATCACGAGAGGCACTTGAGAGTTGTCTTATCCGTGCTTCGTGAGAAACAGTTGTTTGCAAAGTTCAGCAAATGTGAGTTTTGGCTGAAACAGATTTCTTTCTTGGGTCACGTGGTATCCAATACTGGTAGTGCTGTGGATCCTACAAAGATTGAGGCCTTAGTCAACTGGAAACAACCTTCTACTGTGACAGAGGTTCGTAGTTTCCTTGGGTTAGCGGGGTACTATCGAAGATTTATTGAGGGATTTTCGAGGATTGCAACTCTGTTGACCAAATTGACTTGCAAAGATGTACCATTTATATGGGATGCTAAGTGTGAAGTTGGCTTTACTGAACTGAAGAAGAGATTGACTTCAGCTCCTATTCTTACACTTCCAGAGGGTAGAGAGAACTTTGTTATATTCAGTGATGCTTCTAAAGAGGGACTGGGTTGTGTTCTTATGCAAAATGGGAAGGTAATTGCGTATGCTTCAAGGAAATTATTACCAGCGGAGCAGAATTATCCTACCCACGATATGGAGTTAGCAGCCATTGTTTTTGCATTGCATAAGTGGAAACATTACTTGTATGGAGCAAAATTTGAGATATTCATAGATCATAAGAGCCTGAAGTACTAGTTTACTCAGAAGGAACTGAACAACAGACAAAGGCGTTGGTTGGAGCTTCTGAAGGATTATGACTGTGTTATTTCTTATCATATCGGGAAGGCTAATGTGGTAGCTGATGCTATTAGTCGCAAGGCTCATTTATCATCCTTAGTATCTCGGGAATTGAGAGGTGATATGTTGTTTGCTAATGTTAGAGTTGTTCCTACTCTTTATGGAGATCTTATGGAAGCTCAGTTGAATGATGATGAGTTGAAGAAAATCAGGGAGAAATTGTAAGATGGAAAGAATGGGGAGTTTTCATTGAACAAGGATGGAATTCTAACCTTCAAAGGCAGGATTTACGTACCTTCTTCCCCAGAGATCAAAAGGCTGGTACTAGAGGATGGTCATAAGTCCCGATTTGCTATTCATCCAGGGAGCACCAAAATGTATCAGGATCTGAAGAGGGGTTACTGGTGGAATGGCATGAAAAAGGAGATTGTAGAATTTGTATCAAAGTGTTTGACTTGCCAACAGATCAAAGCTGGGCATCATAGACCAGCAAGATTGCTTCAACCATTGGATATTCCGAAATGGAAGTGGGAGGGCATTTCTATGGATTTCGTGACTGGATTGCCTCCTACTCCGAGGAAGATGGATGCTATATGGGTGATTGTGGATAGATTGACCAAATCAGCTCATTTTCTACCAGTTTCAACCAAGTATTCCTTGGAGAGATTGGCTCAGTTGTACATCCGTGAGATTGTGAGATTGCATGGAGTACCTGTCAACAATGTTTCTGATAGGGATTCGAGATTCACCTCGCGGTTTTGGAGGGCTTTGCATGAAGCCTTGGGGTCTAAGTTGAGTTTCAGTACAGCATTTCATCCTCAGACTGATGGGCAGACAGAGAGGACCATTCAGATTCTCGAGGATATGCTACGGGCTTGTGTCATGGACTTCCAGTTATCTTGGGAAGACCATTTGCCATTAGTGGAATTTGCCTATAACAATAGCTACCAATCCAGCATTGAGATGGCACTATATGAGGCACTGTATGGGAGGAAATGTAGGTCCCTAATGTGTTGGGACGAGGTTGGTGAGGCTAGACTTTGGGGTCCATATTTGGTTAGAGACTCAACTAAGAAGATCAAAGTGATCCGTGACATATTGAGGACAGCCCAGAGTCGTTAGAAGAGATATGCTGACACTAGAAGAAGGGAGTTATCCTTTCAGGTTGGGGATTTGGTATTCTTGAAGATCTCACCAAGAACGGGGATCAAGAGGTTTGGCAACAAAGGGAAGTTGGCTCCAAGATTTGTTGGTCCTTTTGAGATTTTGGAGAAGGTGGGTGAGTTAGCCTATCTTTTGGCCCTACCTCCCTCTCTTTCTTCTCTCCATGATGTGTTCCATGTGTCCATGTTGAGGAAGTACTGCTATGATTCCTCTCACGTTCTGAGTTCTCCTCCTAAGGATGTTCAGGCGGATATGACTTATCTGGAGGTACCTTTGCGGATTTTGGAAAGGCAGATCCGAGAATTGCGTACCAAGAGTATTCCCGTGGTGAACGGAGCCGCCGTAAATATTAAAATTATATACGACGGTGTACATTATCTGCCATAAATATAAATAAATACCGCGAAATGAATTTTCCATTCTCAATTTGGCGCAAAAACAAATCTCTCTCTCTCTCTCCCAAAACCTTACCTAGGGCAATCGACGATTGGCGACAGGGTTGATGGCGAGTGTTAACGACGACCGTTAAAGAACACAGCTCCGGCTCCGGTGAAGACCTTGCTCCTGTGAAGACGGCGACCGGTGAAGAACGATGACCAAATTAGAAGCAAAGGAAGCTAGATCCGCCATTAGCAAGGTTAGTTTCAGTGTTAGCTAATTTGAGGGGGAAGGAAAATCATTTAAAGTCTCTTCCTCCAAGATTAGTGTAGCAGGACCAAGCATGGAAGTTGTGCAAGCTTTACATTCTTGATTAGATATTTATTTATTTCTTTATTTTATTTGAGATATCTCTTTATATTACCACCTTGAGGTTGCTATATTCTAATGAATTTTTGCAGTCCTCTTATGCAAGTTGCGTTTCAACCTTCAGAGCATTTGTTTCTGAAATGGGACAAATAGCTTGTTGAAAACATGGAAATGTTGACATCAATTTTGCCTTTACTTTGGAATGCATCATTTTCATTGCTTACCTTGCTCTTTTGATTTACTTTCTCTATGCATTTATTGAGGTTTGCTAATGGCATAGAAACCATATTACTGCAAATCATGGAAATTATGTTCTGATGTCATCCTTGGCTAGCATATCATTCATTCTACATTGTCTGTCAATTCAATATGGCACTGAGTTCAAGCAGATGATTATTTTCTTTTGGTATACCTTCTTCAGGAGCTTGCAGGGATCATTAAGTTGTCAATATTTTCAAGCTTTAGTCTGTTTGAGTGCCGTAAAGTTGTCGAAGAGGAAGCTTGACGACACTCTTAAAGTGTTCCATACCATTCTATTCGGAAGGAGAGGAAAGGTGATTTAAGCTGTAACTCATTGTCTAAATTTGTGTAAAGTCTGTTGGTGTTAAAGAAATATATTTTCCTTGTAAAAAATGCGCAAATCGTTACCAAAAAGACCGTGCAACTGTGAAATCACATTGTATTGAAGTGGGATTTCAAAAAGATTACAAGAATTGGACTAGGCACGGGGAAGAGTACATTTCGGCGTATAAGAATGATAATAATGATAGGACAACTGAAGATGACATTGAAATTGAATTGGGAGTGCAAGATTGTATGAGGCGAATGGTACATGAAGGGATGGGTATGCCGGATAGTAACCAGCCAGGAATTGAAGAAATCGTACAATCAGATGCAGCCACCGCAAAGTTTCTTAGACTTTTGAGAGATGCTGATCAAGCCTTGTGGGAAGGGTGTAATAAGTTTACAGTACTCTCATTTATTGTAGAACTTATGCACTGGAAGGCTAATTATCGAGTGGCCGATAAGGGATTTACCTCTTTATTAAAAAAATTCATTAGGGCATTGCCTCAGTCAGCAAAAGTCTCAAGTTCCTATCGTGAGGTGTACAAGATGACTGCAGATTTGGGTTTCAGTTATAAAACATGGGACGCGTGCATTAATCATTGTATGTTGTGTCGAAATGAAACTGAAAAACTTACTAAATGTGAAATTTCTGGAGCCTCTAGATATAAGCAACAAGAAGAAGGGTAGCGGTGAAGGTGTGGAAACAAGTGACAAGAATAAACTTCCCAAGTAGGTAGCGATGAAGAAAGTATGGTATTTTCCCTTAAATTCAAGGTTGCAAAGGTTGTATTGGTCATCTAAGACCGCGACACTCATGAGATGGCATGCCGAGAAAAGAATAGACGATGGTGTGCTAAGGCATCCTGCAGACTCTCGTGCGTGGAAGGGATTCGATGAACAATATCCATTATTTTCAAGTGAAATTCGGAATGTTAGATTGGGATTAGCATCTGGCGGATTTAATCCTTTCAAAACAATGACTATATCTCACAGTACTTGGCCGGTTGTGCTTATGCCATACAATCTTCCACCTTGGTTATGCATGAGACAACCATATTTCTTCTTGTCGGTGCTTACTCAAGGCCCAAAAGGGCCGGGCAACAAGATAGATGTGTATCTCCAACCGTTAATTGATGAGTTGAAGGAATTGTGGGAAGATGGTATATCAACATATGATGCATCAAGGAACGAGTTGTTTACTTTACAAGCTTCACTATTATGGACAATAAATGACAATCCTGCATATGCAATGTTGTCTGGATGAAGCACTAAAGGTGAATATGCTTGCCCTTGTTGCAATGTGAGACCTCAAGCACGATGGTTGGATCATGGTGGCAAGTATTGTTATATTGGTCATCGACGCTTCTTACCTAGAAGTCATGCTTTTCGTAAGGATAAAAGCTCTTTTGATGGTACTCATGAAGTGAGAGATAAGTCCAAGTTATTGTTTGGAATAAAATTGCTTAAACAAGTTGAAAATATGGAAACAGAGTATAAAACAGAAGATGTTATTAAAGAGAGGAAAAGAGAAGAGGGTGAGAAGCAACAAGCCATGTTGGAGAAGAGCAGGTTCCTAAGTTGTGTCACAATTGGAAAAAGAAGAGTATCTTCTTTGAGTTGCCATATTGGGCAAATAATCATGTTCGTCATAATCTTGATGTTATGCACATTGAAAAAAATGTGTGTGATAATGTGCTACATACTCTGTTAGGTACTGCGTTGAAATCAAAAGATAATGAGAAAGCAAGAAGAGACCAAAAAGAGATGAACATTCGGAAACCATTGCATCTACAAATGCTTCCATCTCACAAAGAAATTATGCCTCCGGCTCAGTTCACAATGAGTAAGAAGCATAAAGACACATTCTTGAAAGTTCTAAAGGGAGTCAAATTCCCTGATGGCTACTCGTCACACATATCTCGTTGTGTACATCTAGAGGAAAAAACTATTTGGGGTCTTAAGAGCCATGATAGTCATATTTTGCTCCAACAACTACTCCCTTTAGCTGTGCGAAAAGCGTTGCCTACTTCTGTTGTAAAAGCCATCATTGAGTTGGCAAATTTCTTTAGGCAATTATCCTCAAAGGTGAATACACTTGCTGATCTCGAAAAGATACAAGATCGGATGGCTGTCACACTATGCGCTCTCGAGAAAATATTTCCACCAGCTTTCTTTGATGTTATGAAGCACTTGCCGGTGCATTTAGCCGAGGAGGCCTTGCTAGCAGGCCCAATACAATTTCATTGGATGTATCCGGTAGAGAGGTACATCCATATTAAATTTACTTTGAAAAAAGTTAAATTCCCTTTTACATCTGGTTTAGCATAGGTAAATATTTTTGTAGGTTTCTACTTACATTAAAATTATATGTTCGAAATCGAGCCCACCCCGAGGCCTCCATAGCTAAGGCAATTGTGGCTGAAGAATGCATGACTTTTTGTACGCAATATTTGGATACATTGAGACAAAGTCCAATCGTCCTAGAAGAAATGATGATGAAGGTGACGAGTTAGGCCGATTTGTAGGAAAAGAAGAGGTAATTACCCTTGATTACATCACATGAGTACAAGCGCATAGATATGTGCTTTTCAAAACTGAAGATGTTGAACAATACCTAGAGTAAGTGATTCCTTACATGAGGCTTACATTCCTTATATCTTTTATATTTTAAATTAATACTTAATTCCTATTTCCAATCTGCTCTGAATGCATCGTGCACATTTGAGGGAGACACTACCTCATAATCAACGACATCTTATAGAGAAAGATTATAATGATAAGTTTGTTAGCTGGTTTAAGGATTATGTAAGTATGAAACCACTTTCATATGATACTTTCAATTTATCGTTTTAAATATTTTCTTATTAAATTTTGTTTTTTATAAAAGGTATGCACGACGAAAGATGTAGTGCCCGAAAGAATTAAAAGTCTTGCATTGGGTCCTCATATGGATGCGAGGCGGTATAAGTCTTACATAATAAATGGTTTTTGATTTCGAGCAAGGGATGTTGATAGATGGAGGAAAACTCAAAATAGTGGAGTCATGCTAAATGCAAGTGTGAAAAGTTTTGCAAGCCGAAAGGATAATAATCCCATTGTGGGGGATGTTAATTTCTATGGGGAGTTGATTGAGATCCTTGAAATTCGTTATAGCAACTCAATGAGATTTGTATTGTTTAAATGTGATTGGGTTGATAACCGGACAGGCAAGATGGAAGATGAGCAAAAATTTACTCTTGTAAACTTCAATCACAAGTTGTATAAGGATAATCGAGTTGGTGATGAACCATTCATATTAGCAGCTCAAGCTGAGCAAGTTTGGTATGTTATAGATCCTATTGAAAGTGATTGGAAAGTTGTGATGAGGATTACACCAAGAGATAGTTTTGACATATATTCAAATGATGATAAACAAGTTTCAGATTCGATTCCACAATTGGTACCATTTTGCTCACAAGATATGGATGAAAATGTTGCTAACGAAGAAGCATCGTGGGTGCGAGAGGGAGTTGATGGGGTCGAGATTGAAACTACTAATATCAATGATGTTGATGTTGATATGGCCGATAATGATGATTTTGATATGGCCGATAATGATGATGATTAGTTTGAGTAGTATTTGTTTAGATCTTATTTGCTTACTATTTACTAAGACAATGTTATCACTTATGTTTCATGTTTCAATCAGACTTGTTATTTTTGTATGGTTGAATATTAATATTGTTACTTCTATATAATATGTATTTGTTTAGATCTTATTTGCTTACTATTTACTAAGACAATGTTATTACTAAAATTTGTGTCTCTCCGTCTTATATATAGGTGGGTTGTGCTGAAACTGTAGTATGGTGGTTCGGTTGGGAATTGGAAAGAGAATTTGATTGTGGTGGTGTGTTTATTGTTGCACTTTGTGAATTTTGTGGTGATAATTATGCCTCCTAAGGAGAGAGACGCTAGAGAGGGTGGAAGTAGCAACAAGAGGGTTAGACAAAACCCACAACCCGTAGTCCCTAGTGCATCATTGCCGTATATTGGTTTAACCCAATTGACCTCTGCTCAGAAGAAAAAATGGAAGATTTTGGAGGGTAGAAAATTCCAAGTCACCACTTTCCTTCATATGCTGGTTTTGAGGGATTTGGGTTTAGACACATTAGTAACGGAGTTGATGACGCAGGCCGGGTTAGGTAACTTCCTGGGGAAGAGGGCCGATACCTATTTAAGATACTCCCTAGAGTTCCTTTCAACGTTGGAGGCAGGTAAGGGGTCACAAGCAAACTCAATTCGATTTAATTTGGATGATAAAGCATATAGATTGACCTATGATAAGTTGAGGGAAGTCTTTGGTGTTGATCAGCTGAGGGGAAACTTGTTGGAAGTTGTTGGGGCAGGATGTTTTTTCTTTTCTGAGCTC